>OVBE01004704.1:0-23301 GCA_900406425.1 Iberis pinnata | reverse complement strand
TCTACTTCTTTTCGATAACTTTCGCGAAGCATATCTTTTCTTTTGCAAGAAGCTACAGCAACATTAAGCAATGTAGAAATCATATTAAAGAATCCACCAATTTCAAAATTCTTTTTTGCGATTGCTATAACAACCAATNTACAACAACCAACTGAAGTTGATGAGCAAAACAATGAACATAGTATGCTGAGTTGTTTTCCCTAGAGATCAATGATCGCAATCCATTAAACTCACCTTTCATACTAGCTCCATCATAGCCTTGTCCTCTCACTTGCTTTAAACTCAGCCTATATCTTGCAAATAATTCATCAATAGCATTCTTTAAAGATAAAGAAGATGTTTCTGTAACATGGACAAGATCTATAAATCTTTCCTTGACTGCTCCACTTTTATCAACAAATCGAAAAACAACAGCCATTTGTTCTTTGCCAGAAATATCAGCAGACTCATCTACCAATAGACCAAAAACACCATGATCAATTTCTTCAATGATAGATTTAAGTACTTCCTTTGCAAAGGAATGTACGATATCCTTTTGAATCACTGAAGAAACCATCTGGTTATTTCCTGGAGCATTCTTTAAAACAATTTTGCTTATAACATCATTTTGATCAGCTGTGTATTTAAGGAGCTCCAAAAAGTTTCCTCTATTATATGACTCTTCCTTTTCATTATGTCCACGAAAAGATAATCCTTGTCGCAACAAGTATCTTGCTACGTCAATCGAAGCATTTAACCGAATACGATATGCATTTTTCTTTGCATCAGCTTTCTTATAAAAAGCATGTTTGATAGACTGACCTTGATTCATCAAATCCTCACACTTCTTTACTGCAGTACTGTGAGAACTATTAGGTTCACCGACATGAAAAGATAGTNAACAAGTATCTTGCTACGTCAATCGAAGCATTTAACCGAATACGATATGCATTTTTCTTTGCATCAGCTTTCTTATAAAAAGCATGTTTGATAGACTGACCTTGATTCATCAAATCCTCACACTTCTTTACTGCAGTACTGTGAGAACTATTAGGTTCACCGACATGAAAAGATAGTCTCTCAGGCTTATGCCAACTCGAAAATCCTTCTCTCACAAATGCAACATGTCCATCATCTCTAAACAAATAGCAGCACAAACAGTAGGCTTTTTCCTCTGATACACTATACTCTAACCAATTACCATAGTCCTTAAACCATGATGGATTAAATCTTCTCATTTTTTGTCCTATCAACTTCTTTTTAAAGTTATGAGCAGATGGTTGACACGGTCCTTTAAGCAAGTACTTGCGCCTTACTTCATCTCTTTGATTTGGATGATAATCCAATATATTTTTTCTTTTAGTCTGATGGCAAATCATCTATATTATCATCAGATGATGAAATATCCTTTCTCTTATAATATTTTTCCATCGAATTAATCTGTAAAATAATAAAATATTTAGTTAATTGAAATTAATACTATGAAAAATTAATAACCAAAATTTGTTCATTGGTAACAAACGAAAAAAAAGGAATTGTTGAATAGTTTTCAACAAAACAAAAAGTTCGTTCATTGCCTCATTGGTAACCAATGATTGGTTATGAAAAATTGAAAAGAAAATCACCATCGACAAAATTAAGTGATCAAAACCAAATTGTAGTAATTAAGTGATCAAAACCAAATTGAACACTTTGACTTATACAAAATCACCATCGGCAAAATTATTTTAACAATTAAATTTGTTTGTTTCAAATATTATTTGAATTAAAACTTTCAAAATCAAAATCATATTAGAATAAAACAACAAATTAACAAAAACTCAAATATATAAAACTAAGAAGAAAAAAAGTTTTACTTTGATGATGTACAAATTACAGAGAATAAAAATTGTGAAGAGAAGAGACAACTAATACTTTTGTTTTTTTGGCTGAAAACTAGATTATATTAACTTAGACATTTTACATACGGTAACGTATTATGCAAACGCACAAGCCTAGCAAGGTTATCAACAAAAGCGAGATTACATCTAGGGATATAAGCAAAAGATGAGACTGTCGAATGACCCATGCTGAGAATGTCTTGAAGTAGTACTGTGGCTGAGCCTTTACGCAAGTCTGAAACTGGTGAATGAGTGTTGTAGCTCTGGAGTAATGAAATCAAACTGGCATTGTCATTCAAGAGATGAATGTTTGTGAACCCGAGCGTATTAGATGAACGTATTGATTGTAGGACACCATATGCTTCAGCATGGAAGACTGTCTCCATTGGAGGGCCTGCACTTGAACCATAAGCCAAGATATTGATGCCATTCGTGAGGAGCCAAGCTACGCCAATACCTTCGTGAGCATTGATCCATGATGCATCTGTGTAGAGAAGTAGTTGGTTAATACAAGTAGGTAAACATTGTAAGATAGCATGGGAAACTAAAGTTTTTTCCTTGAAAGTGGCTTTTGAAGAGAAAGGCAAAGACTGCCATTCTTCAAAAGTGGTTATTGCCATATTTATAATATCTAGGATTCCTTTTTTAACACCATTAAAAACCAAGTCATTGCGAAACTTCCAAATTCTCCATAAGATATAGCAAGTTCAGGAGGATGGGAAGAAGTTGCAGATGGAATAATAATCTTTGGAGTGTAGTTGAAAGATCGGAGGAATGGTAACAGAGGTTGAAGCAGCATAACTCCCAAACTTCTCTGGTGACTTTACAATGAAAGAATAAGTGTTATATGGATTCTTGGTGATCACCACAGAGATAACAAGTGGTAATGGGGATCAAGTTCCTCTTTTGCAATTGAACTCCCACAGCAAGGCCATTATGTAACAACCGCCACATAAAATGTTTAAGTTTTGGTTGTACATTTAGTTTCCATATAGCACTTGAAAGAGATTGTAATGTTGAGGTAGAAGCCACAGGTAAAGTACGCTCTTGAATGATGCATCTATAGCCTGATTTCACTGAGTAAGACCCAGAAGGTGTGTCGTTCCAGAGAAGTTGATCTTTGACCCCAACAGAAGATGGCCTCAGATGGGATAAAGCTGCACAATCCTGAGGCATAAGATATTGGGCTGTAAGGGAAGCATTCCAACCTGAGGCAGAAGATGAGAGCAAAGAAGAAACTGTTTGATTGAAATCCACAGGAAAAGGGGGAAGAGTAGCAGATGTATACACTGGTTTATGCAACCACTTATCTTGCCAGATTCAAACTGTCCAACCATCCCCAATCTCCCAATGAGTATGAGATTTCAACAATTGGATCCCTCTATGAATACTCTTCCACGTATAACTTTGGCCAGGCTTATACTCTGAATCCAGAGCAGCAGTCTTAGAGAAATATTTGGCTTTATACACTTGACTGAGTAAAAGATCAGGATTAGTAATGATACGCCATCCTTGTTTAGCCAAAGGAGCAGTGTTGAAAGCCTCTAAGTCTTTAAATCCTACACCTCCTGCATCTTTAGGCTATGTTACTTTTTGCCATGAGACCCAATTAACACCTTTACCTACATTTGAGGAATTCCACCAAAATTTCCTGATAAGACTGGTTATTTTTGTAAGAAGGCCAGCTGGAAGAATAAAGCAGGACATTAGATAAGCTGGAATAGCAGTAATCACTGATTTAATCAACACTTCTCTGCCAGCAAAAGAGAGGAACTGTGTAGTCCAACTTTTAATTTTCCTTTTTACTCTTTGTAAAATAAAAGCAAATGTGTCCTGTTTACTCCTGCTTATTGTTTCAGGCAGTCCTAGATATTGATTTGAACCACCAAATCTTCTTATCTTAGTGAGACGCAGGACCATTCTTTGAGCTCCTAGAGGACAATGCTTACTGAAAATGACTGAAGACTTGAGGAGATTGACACATTGACCAGAGAGTTTACCATAGAGGGATAGAGTATTACGTAATGCTCGACAGTCTTGGTCATAGGCTCTTGTAAAAACCAAACAGTCATCAGCAAAAAACAAGTGTGAGATTGATGGGCCACCTTTACTTGCTTTGTAACCTTCCAATTGATTTCGACTGACTAGGTCTTGCAAAAGGAAGGAGAGACCTTCTGAGACAATGAGATAAAGGAATGGAGAGATTGGATCTCCCTGTCTCAAACCATTTTTAGGTTTGATATGTCCATAAGGTGTGCCATTAAGTAAAACAGAGTAGGTGGGTGTGGAAATACAAATATACATCCATGAACACCATTTGGCTGAAAAACCCAACTTGTGAAGCATAAACATGAGAAAACTCCAATTAACCTTGTCAAAAGCTTTTGAGATGTCAAGCTTAAAAGCCACAGATGGAGTTTTTCTTTTCTTTGTTTGCAAAGAATGTAGAAGTTCTTGGGCAATTAAGATATTATCTGTAATCTTCCTTTCTTGGATAAAGGGGAAATGTTTCAGTCTTGTGGCAAGTATTTTAGATATTAGCTTATAAGCCACATTTGTTAAGCTAATAGGTCTGTAGTCTTTTGGATTAATAGGATTAGGTAATTTAGGGATTAGACAGATATTAGTATGGTTAATGCCTTGAGGAAGAGTACCTTGATCAAAGAATTGATAGATATAGGCTGAGACTGAGGCTTTAAGGGTTGACCAGTGAGCCTTGTAGAAATGCCCTATAAAGCCGTCTGGACCAGGAGCCTTATCACCATTGATTTGTTGCAAAGCTAATTGAATCTCCTGGTCAGTTACCATCCTCGTCAAAGTGGAATTCATCTGCTCAGTCACCCTAGGCTGTAAACCAGAAAAAACATCATAATCCTCAGCACATGCCACATTGGTATCATTAAACAAGGAATGATAATAGGAGAAAAATACTTCTTGTATTTTAATAGGATCATGATGAATGGTACCGTCCACATCCTCAGCCATCACTATACGATTATGACATCTTCTCTGCTTAACCTTGGAATGGAAGTAGGATGAATTTTTATCTCCTGTTGATAACCACTCAATTCTGCTCTTTTCCCTGTGGAATAATTCTTCACTGTAAAATGCTTTGCTGAGATTAATTTTGAGATCCCTAATTGGATTATAATCCACTTGAGGTTGTTGATATGCATGGTGTAGTTGGGATTGAAGGTCCTGAATTTGTTTGCTGGAATTTTGGGGGTTGGCTTTCTTCCACTGAATTAGGCCCTGTTTGCAATGGTCCAAAGCCTTCATAAACTGATGAGCCAGAAGGTTGAAGCAGTGTTGAGTCCAGAGGGAGTTAATTGCCTGATGTACTTCTGGTATTTGATTCCATCTAAGATCATAGCGAAATTGAGGTTTGCCCCTCCATTTAGTATCATTGGTATCCAGAAGGATTGGCCTGTGATCAGATGAAGTCCATTTCAAAAGAGAGACATAGGCATTAGAAAAGTGAGAGGCCCAGTCAGCTGAAGCCATGGCTCTGTCAATTCGAGTCTTGACAATATGATTATGTCTTTTACCACACCATGTGTACTTCCCACCATGAAATTTAATATCCTCCAAACCCAGTGAGGAAACAAAGCTTCTAAAGGAGGAAAATGAACATTCAGATCTAAGCTTGCCTCCAAATTTTTCTGAGTTTGAGCAGATGTCATTAAAATCACCCAAATATAGTGTAGAATTGGAAGTGTTACTTGTTTGACCAGATACTTAATTTAGGGTTTTCCAATTAAGATAAACATGAAAATTATTTAATAATATATAAATTAGGTTAATTTTCCTTTTTTATGTTTAATGAGTTTGTTATGTTTTGGATTATTGAATAGGTCCAAAAAAATAAAACAGGAATAATGTGGGTGCACAATTTACTTAAGTTAAAAAATAAATAAAAAGTTGTGTGTGCATAATCAAATTATGTTAATAATTAACAAACATAATTTTTTTTCCCTGGGTGCACGTGCACCACCCATATGTGATGTACCTTTGCTAGCGGCGACGAAGATTTCCTTTAATTGCAGAGAGAGACGACGACAACCTTAGACGACGGCACGATCAAGACCACAGTGAAGCATCCAGTCCAGCAACGTTCATCTCGTCGGTGGTTTCATCAACACTACGACAAAAATGAAAATCCTTTGACGACAAAAATCCTTTGACGATGACAATCCTCTGACAACGATCTTGGCGTACACGACAATGGCACATTCATCGGCGTGTTTCTTCAAGCACGACACAGGCACACTCAAGAGTTCTCCAGACGTTCACCAATCATTATAGGCCTTTGTCTATTGATATCTATTCACTCGATATAAGCATAATCACCCTTTGGTGATCCATAACACGACGCTTGTATCTATTGTTTCATTGAACAATAGTGAGAATCATGAAATCGCATAGGGGTAAAGATCAAATCACTGATGATGATGATGAGCCCATATTATTGCCAGACCTAGCTGATGAAAATCTGATTCGGGAATACAACTTGTCACTCATAGGCAAAATCCTAAATCCAAAAAAACAGAATGTTGATCGCCTCATTGTCGCTATGCCTGAACAATGGGGAATGTGGGAGAAGATTTCAGCATGCAACTTGGGTAATGGAAGATTTTTATTCAACTTCGACAATGAAGACGATCTTAATTCTATTCTTGACAAAGGACCGTTTCATTACAAATTCTGCATGTTCGTTCTTGTACGTTGGGAGCCAATAGTGGATGTGGACTATCCTTCGATAATCCCGTTCTGGATTCAGCTCCATGGTATCCCCTTACACTTATGTACTGAACAAAACCTTGATGCTATTGTTGGTAGACTTGGGAGAGTAGAGAACATTGACACAACTGAAGGTAAAATCCAAGTGGGGATTGACTCATCCAAGCCGCTGAAATTCTCTCGAAAGCTACTAACAAGAAACAAAGAGGAAATCACAATCACTCTACATTATGAGATGCTCTTTAAGCATTGTTCTTCATGTGGTCATATGTCGCATGAGATCAATGATTGTCCATCCAAAATTTTGGAATCCCATACGGATCATATGGAATCATTGAACCATACTCGTATGGACAATACAAAGGAGAAAAAGAAAAATGATGAGTACCGTGTAGAGCCTTCGTCTCGGGTTCAAAGATCACGTCCTACCTCGCATTCATCTCGTCTTATTAGGGATAAGCCTTCTCATGGTACACGATATAAACCATATGACCACACTCGCAATCGAACATCTGAGACGTCAAAGACGGAGAATAAGAAGACTCATATGTGGCAAGAGAAACAATCTCGGCCATTGAAAACAATTGAAAGCGATGCAAGTCTTGAGGTTAAGGCTTCAAGAGGGGGATTGAATAAAGAAAGTTCAAGCACAACTGATACAAGAATGAAAAGCAAAATTTTTAATGCCAAGAACATCACGTTCCGATCCCCCTCTGTCTCTCATATGGAGCAGAGCTCGGTCGTAGATGAGCTTATTCCACCTTATGATGCTCTAAATATTGGAACACCAAGTGACGGGAACCAAGGCAATGAAAACCTAAATATCGATGAAGAGATGCCGGATACTGTAGTTGGTAATGAGTTGATGTTGTTTGATGATGATGACTTGATGATTGATGAGCTGGAAAAAGAAGGAACAAAGTGTTTTGGACCAGCCTTTATCAGTAGCTCCGACTCTTATGATTGGAGACAAGGATACTAAGGAAAAAACGTTGAGAAATAAAATGCAAATGCAAGGCGTAACACTAGATCCTTTCATTCAAAGGATCATCAGAGACGAGCTTCTCCAAGGCGAGCTTCTCCAAGACTCAATGCGAAATCAACTTATCAAGGGAGTGTCGGCAGAGCATCATCATCCCGAAGCTCAAGACCGAATCTGAAATTTGGTATAGTGGACTCCAAAAGTCCACTGATCCAACAATGAAGATTCTTAGTTGGAACTGTCGAGGGTTAGGGAACGACCTCACAGTTCGACGCCTCACGGAGATGTCACAGAAGCATCACCCATGATTTGTGTTCCTTTCTAAAACAAAGAATAAAAAGCGGATGTTATAGAACATTCAGGCTGATTTAGGTTTTAATAATTTGTATACAGTTGATCCTTTTGGCCAATCTGGTGGTTTAGCTTTATTTTTTATGAATGATTTTCAGGTTGATATTTTATTTTCTAATAACCGAATGATTGATGTACAAGCAGTCATTAATGGAATAAAAGTATATATAACATTTGTTTATGGGGACCATGTAATGGAACGAAGAGACCAAGTATGGGAACGTCTTACGCGTTTCTCACTAAACAGAGATGGGCCTTGGTTTATGATTGGTGATTTAAACGAAATCACAGGACACCATGAGAAGGAAGGAGGATGGTGACGGTCTGATTCATCATTCCTTTCCTTTAATCAAATGATATCAGACTGTGGTATGCTAGAATTCCCATGCATTGGAAACCAACTCTCGTGGGTTGGAAAGAGACCGAATGGAACTGTTCGTTGTAGACTAGATCGCGCTCTTGGAAATGAAATATGGCATGAAAAGTTCTCACACTCAAAAATTCAATATTTGCGAATGTGGGGCTCAGAACATCGTCCGATAATGGCAAATATACTTTTGAAGCCCACTAGGAAAAAGAAAACGTTCAAATTTGACAAAAGATGGTTAGAAAGTGACGAGATAAGACATGTCATTTTTGACGGTTGGAACAATCTTGAACTATCTCCTGAAGCAGCCATTATGGATCATATATCTAGCTGCAGAAAATCGTTATCCCAATGGAAAAGAGAGAGAGAGAGATCTAAACTTAGATAAGAGGATTGAGGATCTTAAATCTAGGGTCGATAATCTCTATTCTGCGGATCGAGCAACAACGAAGGAGATAGCAGAGTCTTTGAAAGAACTAAATGATGCCCTTAAGGCAGTGGAGTTTTTTTGGAAACAGAAAAGTAGAGTACTTTGGCTTTCGGAAGGCGATTCCAACACAAAGTTCTTTCATGCCATTACCAAGAAACGAAGGGCGAAGAGTAAGATCACGAATTTGCTGGACACATCAGGAGTGAGAGTAGAAGATGAGGAACAATTAGTGGCCATTGCTACTAATTATTTTAAAGAATTATTCCAAACATCAAATCCACAACTCATTGGTGAGGCCATAGAGAATGTGACTACAACCATCTCAGACCGCACAAATGAATGCCTTATTAAACTAGTTTCGGAGTCGGAGGTTAAGACAACATTTTTCATGATGCATCCAGAAAAGGCTCCAGGCCCAAATGGTTTCACTGCATTATTTTATCAAAAGTTCTGGGACATTGTGAAGGAAGACCTAACCCGTATGGTTAATGAGTTTCTCTTTCAAGGGATAATGGCTAATGGGCTAAATGATGCTAATATTTGCCTGATTCCTAAAAAGGAAAATTCCAATGAAATGTCACAGTTTAGACCTATTAGCCTATGTAATGTCAGCTACAAAATAATATCTAAGGTCCTATGTCAGAGATTGAAGACAATTCTACCACATAGAAATTCCGAAACCTAGTCAGCCTTTGTTGTTGGACGTCATAACAGATAATGTTTTGATAGCACAAGAATTGTTCCATTCTTTTCGAACAAACTCTGGAGGGAGGAATAGACGAATGGAAAAAAAACGGACATGAGTAAAGCATATGACAGGTTAGAATGGAAATTTATAAGTGCGGTCATGAAAAAGATGGGATTCTCGAGTACATGGATTGAATGGATAATGCGATGTGTAACATCGGTGAGATACCATGTCTTATTTAATGGTAAGCCAAGGGGAAATATAATCCCTCATAGGGGATTACGTCAAAGAGATCCTTTGTCTCCTTTCATATTCATCTTATGCACAGAAGCACTCGTTAGCCTCATAAATCAAGCAGAAAGTCAGGGAAAGATAACAGGGATGCGCGTATCACGTGCAAGTCTTCCGATATCTCATCTACTCTTTGTTGATGACAGCCTATTTTTCTGTAAGGTGGAATCCCGTGAATGCGATGAAATAATGAAAGCACTAGTAGTTTATGGGAAAGCTTCAGGACAATGCATTAATCTAGAAAAATCCTCGATACTCTTTGGTAAGAGAATATCTGAAAATGTAAAACAATCAGTGAAAACCACGACGGGAATATCTAATGAGGGAGGTATGGGAAACTATCTTGATATTCCGGAGGATATTAGTGGCTCAAAAGTAAGGGTCTTTGCCTTCTTAAAAGATAGGCTACAAGGTCGCGTCAATAGCTGGACCGCAAGATGATTATCAAAGGGGGGGGGAGGAGGTGCTTATAAAATTTATCTTATTAGCTCTACCAACATACGTAATGTCAACATTATTACTACCCCTAGAGATTTGCAAAAATCTAGTGAGTGCCATTGCACAATTCTGGTGGAGCTCAATTCCTCCTAAAAGGGGGTTACATTGGGTGAAATGGGAAAAATTATGTCGAACAAGAGAGCAAGGAGGGATAGGTTTCAAGCTAATTCATGAATTCAACCTCGATTTATTGGGGAATCAGATATAGCGGCTAGCCCAATACCCAGATTCCTTACTAGCTAGGGTTCTACGTGGTAGATATTTCCGATACAGCTCGCCTTTGCGTGTGAAGGAGGTCTACAACCCATCTTATGGATGGACGAGTATTATGGCTGCAAAGCCAATAATATCTATGGGAATTAGACAAAAGGTTCACTCTGGACATGAAATTAGGATTTAGGAAGACTTATGGATTCCAACATTACCTGCAAGACTGAGCTATTAGAAAAGTACATATATCAGGAAGACGTCAAACTGATAAAATCTCTGGCCATAAGTCAAGATTATCATCGGGATGGGTTTTGCTGGAACTTATCAAAGAATGGGATGTACACTGTCAAATCTGGATACTGGGTTGCTACCAATTTGTTAAATAAGACAAAAGAAACACAAGAACCAAGCATAAAGAAACTCCAAGCCTTTGCATGGAAGATTAAAGCTCCCTCAAAAATAAAACATTTTATTTGGCAGCTAATTTCGGGACAATTAGCTGTGACAAGCAATCTTATCCATCGCCATATGCGATGTGATAATCACTGCCCTAGGTGTGGTGCGGAAAATGAAACGATAAATCATGCGATCTTTGAATGCCCCCTGCTTTTCAAACATGGGCACAGACGAATACGCCAACACCACCAACTCTCTTCCCAATGAGTAGTCAATTCACAAATATGGATTATCTGTTCTAGCGAAAGAATGATATTGAAGATCCTGAGCTTGACATGGATCCATACCCATGGATTTTATGGTTTATTTGGAAAGCAAGGAATGACAAGCACTTTAAAGGGATAAACAGGGATCCTTTGGAAACTGTTAGACATGCAGAAGCTGAATGCAAAGCTTGGCACCAAGCAAATAAGAAGCCGGAACGGTTGGTGGTAATATAGAACGAACATGACAGTATCTCTGAGAGATGCATGATAGATGGATCATGGACACACGATACACTCTTTAGTGGTTGTGGATGGACAAGGATACACTAAAGCGGAGAGACTCACCTCATGGGAGCAAAAAACCAACATCGGCGAATTTCATCACTTCACTCGGAACTAAAGGCTCTAACTTGGGCAATGGAATGTATGCTCCAGCTATCAAACTGTCAAACCTTTGAAACGGATTGTAAGGAACTGATCACAATGCTACAAGATCCTGACGCATGGCCTAATTTCTCAATGGAGTTAAAGGACGTAGTGAAGCTAAGAGAGATATTTACTTCTTTTCTATTTCTTATGTGTCCCGAGAGAAAAATGTATTGTCTGATTCTTTAGCTAAGTTTGCTAGATGTTTCCATACAGAGTTGTATTACATTAGTTGTTCTATTCCGGTCTGGTTTACCAGACCACCTCAAGCTTGAGTAATATAATAGCCGTTTTGAGGAAAAAAACGAATCAATTCAATGTAGAGAGTGAATTATTACAGATTTACATAAACCTAGAAATGTGCTTAACTACAATTCGAAAATAAGTTAAACAAACTATACATATCATTAAAGATCCCTATAATTGATATTATTTAATTAATTGATACCATACACTATATGCAGGATTAATTTTATTTATAAATCTAATTTTACATATAATATAAAAGTTATCTATAATGTATTTTTAATTATAAATACAATAATTATTGGGATAAAACCAGGATATTTAATATTGAAATAAAAATATCTCATACTAATTATATATTTGAGAAAATAGCTCAAATACCATAGAAAGGTTCCATAATAACTAGAATATCATACATCTTTCAAAAATTACTAAAGTATTTTGAAATCCTTGTAAATTACGATTCACTCCCTTTCTTAGTTTTCTCTTAATTAGGTTAATTTATAATAAAAAAACTCACGTCACTCAACCGTATTCCACATCATTAAACCGTATTCCACGTTAATAAAACATACATTATACATATCAAATTTCTCAGTCGCTCAACATCGTCTAAATCTTATTGTGAACCCTCCTCAAAATTTCTGGTAAGTTGTGATTGATTCCCTTTGCTATATGTTGCGAATGAGTTCGATTCTGTTGTGGATGAGTTTGATTTATGCTGTGGCTGAGTATCATTTCTGTTACGACCGTGTTTGATTTTCGTTGCGATTGAATTTGATTTTATTGCAGAGTAATTTTTTTTTGTGTCTGAGTTTCATTTTACATATAAATATACAAATCTTCTTAAATAAAAACAACAATTTAGTTTCCCTACTTTTAAACCTGGTCGTCTTCTCCGAAATCGTCTTCGTCGAAATTGTATTAGCCAACGTCGTGTTCTCCTGTATGTTGCGAGTGATTTTGACATATAATGCGTAAGAGTTAGATTATTATTAAGACTGAGTTTAATTTCTGATATGACTGAGTTTTATATTTTGATGTGACTGAGTTATTTTACATAGTAGCTGAGTTATATATCTTATGTTAAAAGGCCTCAAAGCTTAAAATGCCTGAGTTATTCTGACCTCAGAAACATAGAAAGGGCTGAGTTATTCTTACCTCGGAAACATAGAAAGGGATGAGTTATTCTTCCTTCTGAAACATCGAAAGGGCTGAGTTATTCTTAACTCTGAAACATCGAAAGGGCTGAGTTATTCTTACCTCGGAAACATAATAAAGGCTGAGTTATTCTGACCTCTATAATGTAACAAGGGTTGGGTATTTGTCTTTTCAAAAGTATATTAGAAACGAAAGCCCATGGACTCAATGTTTATATAACCTTATGTATTTTTCATTTTCTGTGATATCGCGTCTAATATTCTATTACCTTTCTGTCAATAAATCTCCTTTTGAATTCATATTTTTTTGCTATGATAGCAGACAAGTATACGATCATTAGTAGTAGTGCGCCGGCTCATAACCAGACTGAAAGCAATATTATACATATTTTTTAATATGAAAAAATATCATCCAAAATAATTAATTTTAATATATTCTCATCACTAATATATGAATCACATAATATATGAATATATTAAATTCATTTTTTAACTAGGTAAAAAATATTTTTAGGACCGTAAATGAAAAGAACATAAGATAGATGTAATCCTCTTGATAATATAAAATCATAAGGAATTTTAGTTTAAATTAGTATATTTTATATGTAAATATTTAGTAAATGATAAGACTAAGTTTTTTTGGAAAAGGTGTTTTATCGAAGATAAGCGATAAATTACAGTGCCGATTACAATGAAAAGAGAAAAAACAAACGAGGTGGGTAAGTTAAGAATTACCAAATTTAAAACGAAATTTACGGATGAATTTTCTTACTTAAAGACTGAGTTTTCTTATTGCTATACAACTGAGTTATATCCGTGATTAGCTGTTTCTTGAGTGATTAGGTTAATTTCGGAAATACTTGCTTGCCTAACAAGAAAGTAACTATAAAACCAAATAAAAACTCTTGTTCAATTTTTTCTTTTTTTGACAAAAAAAATTCTTGTTCAACATAATAATTACATGGATGGAAATAGTACTGAGACCTATCCCTCCTGTACATGTCACCAATCTCTGCCACCAGAGAATCTTCAAGATTAGGATCAACCAACAACGTAGCAATGGAGCCCAGAACCTAATCAGTCAATAAACGTTGATCAATCAGTGAAGAAACATTGACTAGTCTAGTCAATGCTTTGATGTTGACTTTCTTCACCTCGGTACCAACCACCTACCTCAGTACACATGGTCGGTATGCTCATTTCTTCTTTGTACTGACCTTAGCAAATAGTACAACATGCTCGGTACATGCGTATTGGGTTGGTTGTAGTGGTGCATGTGGTCAATATGATTCTCTGTTTGCATTCGTCATCTGTAGTAGCCATCATCCGGTACGCCTTGGCTGATATGGTTATATCGGTGATATGGCCGGTATAGCTTTACCGTACAACTCTTATGCTCTTCATCTTGTCCTTTTTTTGATCCACTACGCTCCTTTGATCCATTATTGCATCCAATTGATCCCACTTTGATTTCATCCACTTTGATCACCTAAAATATGTGATGCAATGCATTACAAAATGCTCACTATACAAGCCTAAATGAAACCTAAACTAACTAAACTAAAACCAAGGGTTAAAACATACTAAAACACAAGAAATTAACAAACATAAACCACGGCATCACACATGGTGGATACATGTTGGACCAAAATTGTTCAGGCAATCGATGCAAACCTTGAGGCTGGGTTTACTACTAGAAATTAGGTCGAAAATTACCACGACCATGAGAACGATTGTTGAAGTTTCTTCTACCATTCTTCTGCTGATGTGGGCGATATGAGGTTTGGCGAGACGAAGTTGGGCGAGATGACAGGGAAGCATCGTATGAGATAGTAAAAGTAATAGTAGATGAAGAATGGTCAAAATGATTCGCATAAGTTTTTTTATCGTTTAAACCTTGTTTCCTCCATCTCTAACATCAATTTTGTTACATCGAATGTACGGAAGAGATCCTTGTGTTTGATAACGTTGATGATGTTATCGAAGTGTTCGTTGAGTCCATTTAGAAAGTAGATGACCAACGTCCGATCATTCACAAGAGCGTCCACGTTGGTGAGAAGGTCTGATAAGGATTTGAGCTTCTGAAAATAATAGTGGACAGAGATACCACCGATTTCGGTTGTGCAGAGATTGTTATCAAGTAGAATGATTCAAGCTTCCTTGTATTACTAAATTGGTTATCCACACAAAAACATCATGGGCACTGTGTAGCACCCGTGATCCGCCAAGTTTTGGCCGAGTGGCCAAGCCAAGTTGGCCAGGAATCCGATCGTGAGCCAACCAGTCAAAAACTGAGCTAAGTGATGCGGTTAGACAGGAAAGTGGGTGTTTAAGAGGAGGAAAATCAGTTTAAGGGTGGTTTGGCCGAGAAAAGTTATAAACTGCTTAGACCAATCGGGTTATGTTCTCACCATGCACAAAAGTTACCCAATGATGCGCATAGGTGGGTGATCATGCGGGAACTTCAGTTCAGAACGTGATTTCTGCATAAGTGGACAGTTTGATCGAGAATTGGATCTGAACATTCGGAATCAGTCAATTTGGTTGATGGTTGGACTGTGACCATGCGCATTTTACTTGATGAATGCGCATAGTCGGATCGTCAATAAGGACGATGCGCAGTTTTCAGGACAATGAGTAGTTTATGCGATGGTTCGCATTGTCGGATGGTTCAGTAAGTCGGAATCATGTGTGATGCACTGTTTCATCTTTATTGGGTGGTTCATTCAGTGCGCTACCTGAATCGATGGTCGACACGTGTTCTGTTCGTATCGGGTGGTTTGCTCGAGTGGTGGGATCCGAGCTGACAAGCAACGCGTGTTCGGGTACGTGTTGCAATTTCAACCCGCCTGCGAACACGTTTAGTGTGCATGGACGCGTATTGATCCAGACTGATGCGTGGGAAAGACATGTTGAACCGCACTGATGCATGCGTGCACAATTTTTCCCTATATATACCAAACTGCTGCGCACATTTCTACTTTTCTATGAAATATCAGTTTATAGAGAGAGAAAGTGTTGTAGTGAGAGAAAGTTCATGTGTTAGGAAGATCAGTACGTGTGGGTGCATTCAGTTCGTGGGTTCAGTTCGAGTGTCCGCATCAGCCGAGAGAAGTAGTTCTTAGGTGATCAGAACGTGGTTCAGGAAGCATCAATCAAATGACCGGTTTACTAAGGTGAGTGCATTTTAACCCGTAGATTAGGCTTTTCTGCGTGATAGTCTAAGTCCATGGTGCCGTTCGGATGGTCGTGTGTGACCTTACCGATGCATATGTGGCATGACAACATGATCCAATAGTCATATAGACCGAATGCATGAACTGTGGGAAATGTTGCCGAGTTTACGACCATGTGAGTCGATAAACTGAACTGATGGCAGTGTGAGCCGATCAGTGAGTGAATTGGGCCATGTGAGCTGAAATATGAATAAGTGGCCATGTGAGCCTATATAATGGCCGTGTGAGCCTGATAAGTGAATATAATGGCCATATGTGCCGGAAAGTACTTAAACGGTCATGTGAACCGTGTATAGGGTGTAATGTCGATGTTAAGGCATGATGCCAAATTCAGTTAGACTAGCGACTAGTCCGGATGCGTCTGGATGGCCTGGATAGTCTAACTGGTTGATAAAAATGTGAAAATTGTTAAGTATAAAACTAGAACTAAACTTAACTGATTTAAATTGATGAATTGTTTGGGATCATGATATGTTTGAGCGAAGTAGTGCGGATTAAACCGCATTCACTAAGAAAAGTGGTAATTGCTTATGCCTCCTATGTGGTCGCATGTGTTGCTAAGGAATAAGACAGCTTGCGGAATCAAGGCTAAGGAAGGAAGGATGGTGGATTTTGGGTTAATATGCATGTTGGGTAGATTGTTTTAGTTTAATGCTTGTAAATGGCTAAGTATAGAACTAGCATTGTATTAAACTGGCTGAATCTACTTAATAAAATGCATGTTTGACACTTAAGAACTCTAAAAGAATCAATAGCTCGCATGAAATTCGCATAAGTGGAACTTAAACCTCATATGGCCTAGTTATAAAATTAGGTTGGGTCGTTGCAAAGTGGTATCAGAGCATGTACGGTTCTAGGATAAGTTCTAGAAACGAATGGTGAATAACCAGATCGATGAATGAGCTTCAAAATGATTTGGGTGATGTAGAAGAACCATAATAACTAGAATATAGCTTTAGAATCCGAACCAAAATTTAAAAACAACCCAGAATGCAAAATAAGGACCCGAATAAAGAGTAAACCCAGATTTTAAGAATAGATTGAAGAACTAGATATAACGTGAACCAGAATGATTTTTAGGAAGATAAAGGTGTATAGGTTCTTCAAGGCTCTGATACCATGTTAAATTTCATGAAAATAGAATGAATAACATCAAGAACACTTGAGGAGAAGAAGATAGACGAAAATAGAGAAAGAAAGGATTAGATCCTCTTAATTGATTAGATTGAAGGGTTACAAGAGCTTAAATAAACAAATACATAGCCCTTGCATGACCTTGCATGGCTTAGGAAACATAAAAAGCATAAAGCATAAAGTAAAAACACATTTAATGCTGTAAAACGCTCCTCCTCTTTATGCACGTATCATTCACTCCTAACTCCAAACTTGGCGATCTTATATCATTTGGAAATATAATTTCAATGCCTACAACTTTGTTGAAGGACCCAAGCCCAAATTCGTAGATTCACTACTTGTAAACTTCCAATCTTTGACTGACAGTAATTATGGCCGAAATTATCTAAAATCATTGATCTTCATTATTCAATATGAGGAACCTGAAGTTATGTGAGTAAGTTTACTAACCAGACTACTTCTTTCACTACAAATGCCATTTCCATGTATTCAGATTCTGCAAAAGAATGTGAAATTGTGTCATGTTTCTTTGACTTCCAAGAAATAAGAGCAATCCCTAAGAACATACAATATCCTGAAGTTGATATACTTGTATCAATACATGATGCCCAATATGCATCTGTGAATGCTTGCAATTGCAAATCTGATGTGGAGGAATAGAAAAATCCCAGACCAATGGTACCCTTAAGATAATGCAAAACTTTATAAGTTGCTTTGAGATGGGAAACCTTTGGAGATGAAGAAAATTGGCATAGATTATTCACTGCATATGTGATATCAGGACGAGTGATTATAAGATACATAATTCGGTTTACAATCCTTCTATAAAGACTGGAAACTTCAATGAGAGGTTCAACTGAATTTTGAGTAAGTTTGATGCTTGGTTCCAAATGAATATTTGAAGGCTTGCAAGCAAGCAAACCAGTTTCCTCTAATAATTCCAGAACATATTTTCTTTGACACATTAAAATACCTTTGCTTGATCTTGCTATTTCCAAGCCTAAAAAGTACTTCAAAGCACCCAAATCCCGCAGTTTAAAAGTTTCTTTTAAACCATATCACATTTTAAACCGCTAAAGCATCACTACTAGCAATTATGATGTCATCCACATACACAAGAACTGCCTCAAACTTGCCATCCTTATTTTTCACAAAAAAGTGTGATCTGTTTGAGATTTTCAAAAACCAAGATTCACCAAAACAACACTAAACTTTAAAAACCACTATCTTGACGCTTGTTTCAACCCATATAAACTCTTCTTCAACTTACATACAACATTAGGAGGCAAGACTTCCCCCTCTTTAGGTGTATAACCTGGAGGTAATTGCATATAAATTTCTTCATCGAGCTCTCCATTAAGAAAAGGATTGGAAATATCAAGTTCACTAAGACTTCAATTCTTAGCAATTGCAACAGCTAATAAAGTCTTCACTATAGTCATCTTTGCAATAGGGGAAAATGTTTCTACACAATTAATTCCTTCTTGCTGAGTATAACCCTTAGGAACAAGCCTAGATTTGTGTCTTTCCAAGTTTCCACCAACAAACAACTTGAGTTTAAAAACCATTTACACCCAATGGCACGTTTGTCTAGAGGTAAAGAGCATATATCCCATGTATGAGTACCCTCCAATGCAACCAAATCTTCATTCATGGCCTGTAACCATTCAACAAACTTCTTGGCTTTATGAAAATACTTAGGCTCTAGATGAAGAGTTAAAGCACATATGTATGCTTTATATTCATCAGATAGGTGTGCATAAGTCATATATGAAGATAAAGGATATGAAATTGCAGACTTTGTGAGATTGCAAAAATAATATTGAAGATAAGTTGGAAGTTTATATGCTTGTTTAGACTTATCTTTCTGGTAAGGAATCTGTACAGAAGTGTCTTCAACATGTGACACATGTATAGGATCAAGAGTATCTTTGACAACAACATGAGTGACATGAATGACTTTACTAAAAAAAATCATCATACACCCCAACTTGATTTGTAGCAAATGGAAAGATGAATTTATTAAATACAACATTTCTAGATATATAGAACTGATTTGACTCCATATCCAGAAGCTTGTACCTTTTGTACCCAGCCAGATATCCTAAGAAAACACAAGGTTTGGATCTTAGTTGAAACTTGTTTCTATTCTTTGGAGAAGTAGAACAATAAGCCAAACACCCAAATACTTTCAGATTTCCATAATCTCGTTTCTTCCTAGTAAGAACCTCAAATGGTGATTTATTATGAAGTAGAGGAGTTGGTAACCGATTGATGAGGAAAACAGATGTCAACACACACACACACACACTCTCCCCAATATTCTAGTGGTGTATGAGATTGAAACATCAAAGATCTTGCTATATTCAAGATATGATGGTGCTTCCGTTCAACGACTAAATTTTGTTCCGAAGTCTCTGGAAAAGAATGAAATGCAAGATTCCTTTCTTCTTATACATATCTACAAACTTTAATTCCAAAGCATTATCATATCTTACTACTTTAACTGCAACTTTATACTAAGTCTCTGCAAGTGTAAGAAAATCAGGAAAAACATTAAGGACTTCAGCTTTAGTTCGTAGAAGATAAATCCATGTACTCCTGGTATGATCATCTACAATGGTGCCCTTCAGCTGTTGATACAGAGAATGGACCCCAAATGTCAATATGTAAAAAATCAAAAGGTTTCTCACACACGTTGTTCTTGGGAAAAAAAGATAGGTGCTTCCATTTTGCAAGAGGACAAATACCACAATGAAAATTTCCTTTATTCTTTTGTTTAAAACCAAGTACATCCGCGAGAGTATCAACTTTTTCCATAGATGGATGACCTAGTCTATTATGCCAAAGTACAGAATCAATTACTACATTCATACTAATTGTAGCCTGAAAAATATAATGATTGATAGAAGAGACATCCAAGAGATAGAGGTTTGCTACTTGATCATCCTTTCCAATCGTCACTTCCTTGGTAAGATCATGTATCACACAAGAATCCGGATCAAAAATGACTCTTCATCGCAAATCTTTGGTTAGTTGACTTATACTTAGTAGGTTCATCATGAAATCAGGAATAAAGAGGACATTGTGTATCAAAATATTAACAACGAGTCACATTGTCTCAACTCCAACAATGGTAATGCCTATCCCAGTAGGCAATTTTACTGATCTATGCATGGAAACTGTCATACTTTCAAAGAGGCTTCTATAATGACATACATGATGAGTAAATCCACTATCTACTATCAAAGACTGAGATGATAACACATTTCATGTACTTCTCATGAGGCCACTAAAACATAATGTAGAAGAGGAAGTGCCATACCCGGGAGAGCGGAAATAGAAGCATAACTTTTGGTAGTTCCAAAAATAGAAGCTATCTAATCTTGTGGCAATTGGAGTTCATTGAAGTAGTTAAGAATACCCTGAATTTGGTCTTTAGAGAGAGTGTTAACCAAACTATATATTCATAGGAGATGAATTAGTATGAACTGATGGAGAGCAACTGCTGCTTTAGATTGTCCAATTTGACTTGTTTCTATGCTTGAATCTAACTGAATAACCATATATTTTGTAGCATTTATCCACATAATGTCATGTATATCCACAATGAGAACAAATCGCATTACTCTTTTGATTGTTGGTTGTAGATGTTTGAACTGCATTGACTGATACAGAGGACTTTGCTGGTGCAGATACATGAAAGGCAATAGCATTTTGAACTGTGACAATACTCCTTTGATTATGATATTGATCCAGTAGATTGTAAATCTCTTATAATTCCGAAGCATGCTTTTTCATAATAATTTGGCTTCTAGTAGTAGCATAAGACTCATTCAATCCTACTAAAAATTTAATAACCTTCGCATGTTCTGCCTTTGTATCCATGGATTTACAAAACTCACATTTGTGACAAGTCTTAGTACAACTTGCACCACCAATTCATCCCATAAAGTCTTCAAACTCGTATCGTAAGTAGCTAGATCCAGTGTGCCTTGTTGAAGTGACCATATCTGTTGAATTAACTGATATATGATCTTGGCACATTTGCGATATGGAATCTTGCTAGTAAATCACTCCAGATCTCTGAGCACCATCAAATATGAGAATACTCTTATAGTTTAGGTTGGAAGCTGCATTTAGCAACCACGACTTAACCATATAATTACATCTTGACAAAATCCTGAACATATGATCCGATTCACTTGAACGAGTAAGAGTTCCATCTATAAATGCTAGTTTATTCTTAGCATCTAAAGCTATGGTCATTGCTATTCTCCAATTATCGTAATTCGTACCATCTAGAGATTCATGGATAATCGACACACCTGGATTGTCGCCGTTAGTTAAATGGAAAGGTGAATGAATACTATCCGGTGAAATTTATGATAGATTGATGTCGAGATCAACTGTTTTTTTGAGCTATCGAAGGTTTAGCTGTTCTTCGCGCCGATCGCCGAACATTTGTAAGCACCATTTTCCAAAGAGAAGAAGATCAAAAGATAAATCGAAGAACTGAGAACTCAGATTAAAGTAAGAACGAAGACGAAAGCGAAGATCGCATGAGGATTCGAGCCTCATTGCTCTGATACCATGTTAGTTATAACAAAATCTCAAAGAGAAAAGTAGAGAAACAATTTGTTATTTTCATTAATGAACATAAAATTAAACATACAATTGAGGTTTTATAAGAATGAACAAATGAAATAACTAGAACCGGTTTATACAATACTAGAATACAATCTAACTCACTATACCAAAATCAATTCAGTATCTAATAAAGAAAAAATACTCTACGCATTCTATAGGCTTGGCAGTTATATCGATAGCTCGTTGATTTATTGTGCTATTTAAAAAATCTTCTATATATTAAAAGGGAAGACATTTTTTCAAAAAAATTTATTTTGATAGTTAATTACATGTAATGCCATTTATACTATCCTTATATCCAAATATTTATATATTTTTAATTTATTTTAAAAAATACTCTTTGATAACTACTTACATGTTTTTTCAAAGATTTTTTCATTAAAATTAGGAAATTTGTTTTTTAATTTCATTTTAGTTTACAAGATTTATTTTTTATTTTTTAAAATATACCATAAAAACTATATATGTACTATATAAAATATTAAAATTTAAAAAAAATAATTTAAACGTTGTTAGTATTTGAAATAATATATATTAATATATTTAAATTTGAATATGTTTTTAAAATTTAGATTATTAAAATTATTTCTCTTTATTAATAAAAAATAAAACGTATATGTTTTCATCTATTAAAATTATTTAGTTTTTTTTTTGATGACCCTGGTATCCGGAGCCCGAAGGTCTCCAACTAGGCCCAAAGCGTCCACAGTCGCCAAGGATATCCAGGAGGGCCGCCGCAATTCACCCCATGTTAATTGACGGTGGCCGGGATTCGAACCCAGGTGGCGGAACTCACAGCTGTGAGCCCTTTACCACCAGAGCTAGAAGCCCCGGTTAAAAATTATTCACTTTACAAAATAAACAATATTATGTTTAATACGTTTCATATTATAAAATTATATATTACTTCAATATTTGAAAAATATTTCATAATTAAATATTACATACATATTTGTATTTGTCGAAAAACTTCATATGCCTTATTTAAAAAATATATTACATAAAATTTATTTATAATATCATACTTTTGAATTAATATTTAATAATATATTTCCGCGCATTGCATGGGACATCATCTAATTTGAGTAAATAATAAATTCAGTTACATTTGCTCATCAGTTTTCACCTAAGAAAACCAGTCATCAGTTTTGACCTAAGAAAAGCAATCTAGACTTTTGACCCGAATTTACCACAAATTTTGTATATATGTCGACTTTTTATATAAGTCAATGATGCTACTCATACACATGTTCTAAATATTGTGGGAGCTAGAAAGTTGGTAGGCTGGTAGCTGAATAATCCCTAATTATTGTCCAAGCACTTTTGTGTTCATCTGTATTTATTATCATAATATACTGATTAATATATATA
>OVBE01004703.1:0-23303 GCA_900406425.1 Iberis pinnata | reverse complement strand
CATCACTTGGTGGCCCGGTTCAATATCGGTGGATGTATCCTTTTGAGAGGTACATGTCCACCTGAAGAAGAAGGTAAAAAATCTTAGTAGAGTCGAGGGGTCTATTGTGGCACATAGCATCAATGAAGAAGCCGCTAATTTTGCGGAATATTACTTTCCAAGAGATGTGGAAACTAGAAGCCGTAGAATAAGTCGACATGATGATGGTGGACAACATCCTACATATTCTGCTTATGTCCCGAGTTTGTTCCAAAAAATTGGGTGACTTAGCGGAAAAGGTAAGAATCGACAACTTACTGCGGCTGAGTAGAAACATCTACATATGTACATCCTCAGCAATTGTGAAGATATATTGGAATACGAAAGGTAAACATAAATAATACTTTTCACTTTTGATTATTTTTCGTGTATATAACTTGTGTATCTTAAAACATTGTAGGATCCACATGGCAATGGTTCGTGGTTACTTCCCGAACAAGTCCGAAGATGAAATTGAATCTCATAAACAAGAAGAGTATTACAAGTGGCCACAATTTTTGTAAGTGATTGTTTAATTGCTAATAACAAAATATTTTTTACACATCTTCAAAATTTTTATAAATTTCTATATGTTTACAGATTCGAGAGGAAACATCTATTGGGCAAATGTTTCCCACCTGGTTGCTTGAAATCGCGAGAGGTCCGAACAACATTGTTACCTCGTATCCAAGATATTTCACTAGAGGATTCGCATTCAAGGTTCACAAATTGGGTAGGGAGAGGACAAGATTAGACCATGGCATTTCGTCTACTCCGGAGATGTTGTGTACTATGAAATTCTTTGGGAGATATTGGAGGTCAGATACTCAAGGATGTTGAACATGCGATGTGTTGTCTTCATGTGTGATTGGTATGATCCAACTGATGGTCGAAGTGACAAGTTTTGCGTAACTTTGATAAACTCGCGCATAAAACTTAGGAAATATGACCCTTCATTCTTGCTTCACAAGCAGATCAGGTACAATTTTCATTAATATTGTCTTCATTCAATACCTCCAAATTCCGTCAGCAAAACATACTAATCTTCAACATATGTGCAGGTATCTTACATTAGGTACTCACGTAACTCAGCTAGGAACGATCCTTGGATAACGGCAACACAAATCAATCCTAGAAGAATGATAGAAGGCGTTTATGACCATGAACCACTACAGCCAATCGGAAATGGTTCACTAGCTGAGATTCAACCTTCTATGGACGTAAATCTTGTGGTGGACTTCACTTTGTTTGGTGATTTAGACATCGGCATACATGACGTGGACGAGGAGTCCGGCGACGAATTTCAGGATGACACAAATTCATCTCCTTCAGATTACCCGTCATCCTAAGAGTAGTTTATAATTTTCTCTTTGTTTTTTATATATGTTGTTGTTATTCATTTTTAATTTTATTAGAAAAAATTACCTAATTTCTGACGGAATTTACGACGGATTACGGAATTTATAAAGGATTTAGGGTAATCCGTCACAAAATCTATTTCCGTCAGAAACTTCTTTTTATTTTAATAAATATTTACCTAACTTATGACATAATTTATGACGGATTACCCTAAATCCGTCATAAATTACGTCAGAAAGGTCATATTTGGGGTTTGGGGTTAGCAACCATTCGTTTCGAGTTGGGGTCTGAAACCATAAACCATAATCATGAATAAATTCATAGAGTTTTAGATTTATACACAATTCCAATCTAATATTCTAACATTTGTTACGAAACTACATAAACAAACGTTTCAATATCCGAAAGTGTTTGTGAACTTGCATTATCATAAACCGAAACTTCGAAATAATGAAACTTCAAAACATGGACATTGTTATTTTGTTAAGTTAGTACTACATTATGATCACATATGTGTTACCATTTGAAAAATATGGAACCCTAATCACAACTACAAAAAATCCAAACCCTAAACAATTCCCTAAACCATATATTCATTCTTCTGACGGTTTTCTGACGGGTTGTATGCAGTCCGTCAAAAAACCTGTCAGAAATATGAATATATGGTCTTGGTAATTTCTGACGGGTTTTTTGATGGATTGCATACAATCTGTCAGAAAACCCGTCATAAATTTATGACGGGTCAATTCCGTCATAAATTTGGTCCGTCAGAAAACCAGTCAGAAATTTCTGACGAATTTTGGGTTTTTGCCACATTTCGGATTCCCAAAAATTTTGTTAACACGCGAAATTCAATTATTTCGATTTCTGACGGGAAAGTGACGGATTTGCCCGTCAGAAATCGAATTATATCTCAAATAGCCAGACTCTTCTTCTTCTTTTTGCACGCGAAAAAACAGAAAAATTCAAATCCTCTCAAATCAGGCCACAAACCACCAATCCAATGGTCAATCCAAACTCCGTGTAAGTATATTAGGTAGATTTAAGTGTTTTTGGAAGTTTTTATTTGATTTAACGGTTTGTTTAGGAGATTTGAGTAGTTTAGGGATTTTGGATTTTTTTTGGATATGTTTGAGATTTTGATAAGAAGATGTGTTTTGTTAGATTTAGAAATGTTTAGGGTTTAATTGTATGTGTTTTATGAAATTTAGAAATGTTTAGGGTTTAGTGAAATTTAGAAATGTTTGTGGTTTAGGGTTTTGTGAAATTTAGAAAATTTTAGGGTTTATGAGTTTGCAAAATTTAGAAAATTTAGGGTTTAGGGTTTGTGATTTTGTGAAATTTAGAAATGTTTGTGGTTTAGGGTTTAGGAATGTTTAAGGTTAATGCTATGTGTTTTGTGAAATTTAGAAATGTTTAGGGTTTAGGGTTTTGTGAAATTTAGAAATGTTTAGGGTTTAGGGTTATAATTATAAAAATTTAGATATTTAAATTTATATTTATAAAAAATTATATATTTAAAAACATCATTAAGATATTTATAAAATTTAGATATAGAATACTATAATTATATGATTAATAATACAAATTTTTAAAAATTCATTTAACTATTAAATTAATAACAAATTTGATTGACCATAATTCTAGTAATTACGGTTATTTCCAGTATCAGGACATGACTTTTCGCGATACCCGGGAGTCGGGGGAAGCAACGTCCTCTAGAGTCCCAGCCACACCGTCCTCGGTGCAGTTGGGTTTTATTACACCCCCGCCGCAACCTCATGATCTACCACCCGAGCAGCATCCTCAGGATGCAGATCCGCAACATCAACCGCGGATGCCGATCGAGCAGTTACTGCTCCAACCAGGACGAAACCGGTTGTCTTTTCTAGATCCCTCTTGTAGGGACGGTACAACGTGGTTTCCCGCTTCAGACAACGAGATCACGAAGTGCATCACGAGACTGATGCACAACCTTTTTTCGCCATCCTTACCCGAGGTTTAAGGATATGCCTTCGGATGATCGCGTATATTGGTTTTACTGCTATGTGGTAAGAATCTTATTTTCTATGCTTCTTTTTGGAAATTTTTAAGTCAAATTATAGAATTTTCTAACTTTAAATTTGTGCATTTTGTAGCTTGAATACAACTGGAGCCCTGCGATGACGCCGATAGTGAAGAAGGAATTCAAGAGTAAGGCATGCAGAGTTTTCAGCACTCATATCTACTCCTGGAAGGATACATGGTTGAAGGAAGGGAAGCAACATTCGCAGATACCCGATTGACTCCTACATCACTAAATCACCTACTGGGGTGAGCCAGGGACACAAGGGTGGTGTCCGTCAAAAACCAGGGCAACCAACTGAGCAAACGTGAGGGGAGGGGGATCGCTACGACGAACTCTGGTGCGAGGAGTTCATTCACCTGAGGGGAAGATATGGTATGTATGACTTTGAATACTATTTTTTAAATTTCATACAAATTTAAACTTTAACCTTTTAATTATTAAACAGAAACTTAAGACTGGCCATGATTCGACATCGCTCGAGATTATAGAGGATCTCCACACAACCAAGAAGATCGGGCAGATTCAAGATCAGTATGCTCGGGAGTTGGTCGAGGGTACTAAAAACGTTTCGAGGAGATCCGCGGTTCTACTCAGTTGAAACCCGATGACGAGATCCCCTTGGATACACAATATAGCGTTGTCTCTGAGGTAAGTACAATTTAAATTAAATTACATACTACTTTAAATTTTCTATACTACAATGTTTTTTTTTTCAGGAGACGAAGAACTCGAAGGGCCGCTATTACGGGTTCGGGAACATGGCTGGCTACTGCTTTCATGGATCGGGATCCCGACGTCAAAGGGATCCTAGTAGAGATGAGGAGATGAGGAGGAAGAATGAGGAGTTGACGGCCGTCAAGCAACATATGGCCGAGATGAGGGCGGCCCAAGAGGAGGCGACGCTGAAATGAGACAGATTAGGGAAGAACAACTTAGGATGCAACAGAAGATGGACGCGTTTATGCAATAGATGTCGCGACAGTACGGCGGTGGCGGTTCTTGAAAACGTTTTTTGTTTTTGTCTATTTTAGAATTTGAGAATATTTTGCATTTTAATTTTTTGAATATTTTGCATTTTAATTTGGATGATTTACATGAAGGTGGACTTTAGGATATGTTATATCCAAAAAGTGCACTTTGTGCTTCTAGTGCACTTTAGGTAGGAGAGAAAAGAAATCTTGGACGAAAATATCCCCAAACCTGTACGCGTGAGGTGCGAGTGCACTACACAGCGCGTGAGTCGGAGGTGTGCATGGATGGTTGGTTATGACAATTTGTTTTTTTTTTAATTGTTAATAAGCTGGACACTTTTACCAACTCATCGGGAAGTGGTATAAAAATCTGAAGATGTACAAATAGATGTTATTCGTATATGTTATCAGATGGACCACGCTTTGGAAGACAACTACAAGCTGCAGAGTTGAATAAGGTATGTTTTTTTATCTCAGTTCAATGAATTTTTACGAGGTTATTGTAAAAGAAAACTAAACCGTTTGTTTGACCAGAGATCATTTGTTGCGGGTACCATAAACATGGAAAAATACGTAGTGGTGATGTGCGGTGAGTGGATTTGCAACGAACTTGGAAAATGGGATTTTGTGGTTTGCAAACGAAACATGTCAAGGTTTGTTAGTATGAAGGATGTTGATACGCTGGATGACGTCTATTTGTTAGTGTGTATGGAGTTTGGTGCGGTTGAGGAAGGCGCGACAGCAGTAACCCTTAGTTACTGGCCGGCGGAAGGGGAAGATATACCGATTGGTCGGCAATAAGGCACCAATACTCGTAGCTAGCGATATGTCGTTGTCCATAGTACGGAGCGAGATGGAGAGAAGGCCTCGTATGGCGTTGTGCGTTAATTTTAGCAGCCGAGTTTAAGAAGGGTGGACACACGAAGGGAAAAACGTGTACGGGTGGCAAAAGGAAGTGATGACTCGACGTCCACACGCGTAGAGGTAGGTTTTTGTACACCATCTATGACAATGGAACTGGTAGATGATGATGTGTTAGTGGCGCATGTTGAAGCTGTTGAGGCTAGTTTGGGTAAGGCTAGTACAACTGATAACATAACTGAGCGTAGTCCATTCGATCTCGACATTGAGGAACAGTCTTCGCCCTTGGTCGAATGGGAGTTATTCCCGGAGGAAACGGAGCCGCGTGGGTACGACAAGGAGTTCTCGGCCCCATTGTTAGAGGATACATTCGGTGGATCAAATGTAGTAGATATCATGTGTTCGCCAGACAATGGGATGGATGATAGTACGCCGTATGAAGATGTTTGTGATTCATCTGCTGCCAACGGGGGTGACGATGATGAGGACATCCTGCCTTTGTTTGACGACATGACATTTGAAGAAAGTATGATACCTGATCTGGATTTAGATGGAGATCCCAAGGGCGAACGACTTGAGGTTGATATGCGATTTAGTTGTAAGAGTGATTGCCAAACAGCATTAGCGATTGTAGCTATAAAGGCAATGTTTCGGTTTAAACACAATGTTTCTGTGTGTTGAGGATAACTGTGATTGGAGGGTAATGGCACATGAGGTAGAAGAGAGTGGGGAGTATGAAATTAGAAAAGCATTCCTTGAGCATACTTGTTATATTGAAAGTAGGGCTGGGTACAAGAAACATGCAACTGTGAACGTTTTGGCGACTGTGTATCGTGACATATTCGGTAGTTTAGTCAATGGGGCGTGTTCTGGGTAGCTGCAACAGTTGGTTCTGGAGTAGCTGAGGGTTTCTGCATCATACATCAAGTGTTGGAGAGCGAAAGAAGTAGCTTTGGGTGTTGTGGATGGTTTGTACGAGGGAGAATTCGAGAGGCTGGCCAAATATTTGTACGTTTTGACGTTAGCCAACCGGTTCAAATACTGTTTCCTGGCTTTCGGGGCATTAAATCAGAGCCAAGTTCGGAGGGGGACGAACGGTTCAAATATTGTTTCCTGGCTATCGGGGCATCCATTGTTGGCTTCCATAAATTGAAGCTTGTTATAGTTGTTGACGGAACATAGTTAGGAGGAGGTACAAAGGCGTGTTGTTGACTGTCTGTAGACAGGACGCGAATTTCCAAGTGTTTCCATTAGCATTTACTATTGTGGACATCGAGAATCATGAGTCGTGCACTTGGTTTTTTGAAATAATTGAAAGGATTGTAGGAGATAGTCCAAATGTAACAATTATATATGACCGAGCTTAATCAATTTACAAAGCCAAAACACGTGTTTTTCCACTTGCACATCATGGGGCATGCATGGTACACTTGCAAAGGAACGTGACATCCAAATTCCACAGTAAGGGATTGGGGAAGATGGTGGTGCAAGCGGCGTGTGCTTAGAAGATTGGATTATTCAGGTTTATATATGATAAAATACTTCTTCGTAATGGTGAGTGTGCAAAGTATTTGGAGAAAATAGAGTTTTCGCATTGGACGAGAGCCCATTCTAGAGGTGAGCGATATAATTTGATGACAAGTAATTTATGTGAGACACTAAACAATGTATTGAGTAAAGGCCGTGCATCACCAATAATCGAGTTATTGAAGTTTATCTAAGAGATGATGACGAAGTGGTTAACAGCAGAAGTAGAAAAGCAGATGATGAAGGTGAAGGCTGAGACGCGTGGATGCAAAGTTGAACAAATAGACCAGTGGAATTTCCAATTCCATGGGAAGTTTGGTGAGAAACATGGTGTACATCTGGATGTCCGTAGGTGTACATGCAAGGTATATGATCGAATGAAGGTTCCATGTATACACGCAATGTTTGCAGCCGACCATCTTGACATGCCTTATGAGAAATTAGTGGCTGATTGTTATAAAACAAAAACATGGTGTGAAACGTACGCGTGTGTAATTAGGCCAGAAGTTTGGCCGGATGAGGTTGACATACCTGAAGAGGTAAGGAGTCAGAAACTAAAGCCTCAAAAAATAAGAGACCTTCGGGACGGCCAAGGGAGAATCAAATACCGTCAATTGGGGAATTTGGGGTATGTTTTGTATGTGTTGTATTCATTGGATATGTAACAATGGATTTATGGTTGACATTCAGAAATGTGTTGGATAAGTATCTGCCAAATAAGTGTTCAAGGTGCAAGGGAACGGGTCACAATAGGGCAAGCTGCAAAAATCTCATTGGTTGAACATATTTTGGGTGTCGTGGGAAAAGAGCTAATTGTTGTATGGTATTTTGGGGGACCACTTTTGTATTGTTGGTTCTTTTAGCTTGCACTATGTTTTGTGGATTGATTGGACAATTAGGTATGTATTGGAAATGTTTGGAAATATTTGGAAATATTTGGAAATATTTTGAATGGTTGAAAATGTTTGTTTTAAATGTTCTTTTTTTGAAAAAAACTATTTAGTTTGAGGTTACATACTAAAACTGATCGCGTACACAGTTATTGAAATCATTGGTAGTAGTGTGATATTTTGGATGGTTGGAAATATTTTTGATGGTTGGACATATTTTGGATGGTTGGTAATGTGATACCTATTTTGGATGGTTGGCAGAGTTGTATTTTCCGTAGGCACGTTTGTTTTGTAAATGCAATTTGAAACCTGGACAGCTAAAACATGTTTAAAAAGAACTACACGTAGATTCACGTGTAATTGCAGATAACATTAGAAAAAAATGCAATAAAACATTGGATACATGTGCGTGTCTCCCAATGTTGGTAACTCATATGGATGCAGGAACGAGAACAATTACAAGATGGGACATAGTGGGGCCACCAAGTTGTGTGGAACGTGCATCTTGTTAACGAATGGACGGATGTAATGTCGTGGAGGATGACCGAGCCCGTTTCAACGAGGCACTCGTGGGTGTACACGGCTATGATGTGATCAGTAATAGCTCCTGGGTCCATGCCACTGCAACAATAGAGGACCGAAAGTAGAATTTCCATGCGATGGTTGACATGTTTGATCGTTTCGAGGATGTATAGTGCACCGATACATTCCTGTTGTCTGAAGGCCAGATCTATTGAGTGGAGGTACATAGCGTATGGGTTTTTTGTGTACAGACATTGCGTGTAGATGTGGTTGAGCGGTGAACTAGGAATTAGTGATTGGGGGAAGGAATCGCTCTTGTCCAGCCGTAACATAGGAATAATGGATATGTCGTAAACCCAATGTCTACCGGCCCGGCATGAACGTACTAGACCCTTAAGCGATGCGAGTCCATCTTCCGCGCAAAGCTGAACAATCTTCAGGACTAAGGCATTAGGCAGCATAGATGGTGCATCATAGCCCCGTTCGAAGAACATGACGAATAATGTGGGCTAATAGTGGTACGCATTTGTACTATTAATAGTAGAATAAGGGTGGAGATAGAAAATGGAGGGAGATTTGGCGCCAAGAAAATAAACCATATGGTGTACGGTTAAAATATGTACGTAGTAATAGTACGTACATAGTGCAAGTGAACACCACTAACTGTTGACGGACATAGTTGATAATAAAGTTGAATATAGTTGTGTATATATTCGCGTATAGTACAGAGTTTTTAATACCTATGGACGTGCAAGGGTGATGGGAAATGACGAGAATACGATGTCAGATGTATAAGTAACTGGGAAGGGAAAATATCAACGTATCCTTGATTTAATGCAAGTTTATCGGTTACACAAGTAATTAATAATGGTTTTGTGGGGCCATATGTTGATTGAAAGGACATAAAGAAAATAATTATTCTTTTAATTAATTCTGCGATTTCATTATTGAATAGAACTGGCAAAGTACATGAGTGTAATAAAAACGCACAACCCAAAGTGGAGTTTGATAAACCGGTTTGTTTGCTTAGTGACTTTGACCATCGGTTCCAGACTACTAACTTTGAACTCCATCGCAGTTAGGCGAGTATTGATTTTGTCGATTTGCTGAAGAAGCATTGCGGATCTGATAGACTCGTTGTAACTGTTACGTAAGAGGAGGAGCTCCTCATCAACAGCTTCGTCCCACCATTTCTAAGTGTGTTCAGTTCCGGACTTAAAAACGGTTTAAAAGTAGTATGGTTAAGCAACCGAATAATTACAATAATTAAATAGCGTGTTACTAGGTGGGGATACCTCTGATGTAATACACCTGAAGAACCGCCGTCTAGGGTTGGATGATGTTTGAGATGTTTTGCAAATGATTCTGGCACCGCACGAGCAGACATTAGGTATACCTAAAGTGGTTAAATTGTTGTGCCCACGAGTGAGCGAACTAGATATAAAGGAGGTTGACATATGTAGGAAAATGGGATTAAAGTGATATGTGGGAAGTGAAGAGACTGCACTTTAAATAGGACGAGAACATGACCATTGAGGACAAAGACAAAGTGTGGTGGGTACGAGTTGTTACATCATATTGTCAGATAAAGGTTCGGGTATGGAAGGTAGAAAGCATGAAAAACTAGTGAGATGGTTGAATGGACAAGTTGTAAATGTTAATGCTTATGCGGAATAGTATGAAATGGTGAGGGTTATTGTATGATGTGTTGCATATACGATGTCATATATTAATGTATGATTTGTTGCATATGATGGCGTACACTAGGATATGGTTTGTTTTAAACGTGTGTGTTTTGTTGAACATGGTTTGTGTGGGGACCTTAACTGTGGTACATTTAGAAGAATTTGTCGTAACGTACATATGGATGCTACTTAATGAAAAAATAAGAAACAAGTTTTGGTAGACAGTAACAAGGTGTTTCCCATAGCAAAAAAGTAGTCGTGATGTACATATGGATGATAAAAAAAAGAAGCAGGTTGTGATAGACCATAGCCATCACAGTAAAACATAGCCATCACAGGAAAACATAATAGTTGGCAAAAAAAGAGTTTTTTACATAGGCGAAAATAGAGAGATAATAGAAATAAGTACCCGGGATCTATATATCCCAATAAGGCCAGTCGGTGTCTTCATCAGTGAAATTGTTGAGTTAGGAGTCGGACCATCGGAGTGCATATCTACGCGATGAGAATGGCTCGTCACTGGCGTCGAAACTGGAGTCGGATGAGTTGGAGGAGTCGGAATGTTCCTCGTCGGAGCTGTTGTCATCATCAGAATCGTCTGAAGAGTCTCCTGTTGAATTTTGTTGTTCATGTGGTGAGCTGTCATCGTCATTAGAACCATCAAATTGGTCATGGTAATCGTCGTATTCATTTTCTGAAAGATTGTCCACACAGTCTTCGTCGAAATATTCGGCAATTTTTGGACGCTTTGAATCCCTATCCCCATCATCCTGAACTGCATTTTTCTTCCCTTTTTTGTTGGCCATTTCGAAGTAGATAGACAAAAAATAAATAAAAATTATGGCACCAAACAAACAAACAGTCCCATATAAGCTATCTTAAAACGAGCAAGTACCTTAGAAGTACCTGATGAAACCAATGGAAATGTGTAGAAAAGTGGGAGTAGTTGTAGTCGGCTTATATAGGCGGTGTAGTGGACATTGAGGAGGATGGGTTTGACAAAGTAAATAAGTGGGTGTTGGTAATTGTACGAAGAAAATTGTATCGTATTTCGGGTGGGGGAGTAGAAGGTAAATTAACCTTAACGTATTCCATATGGATACAGTAGTTTGGAATATATTGTTGTTGGATAGTGTGTTATTTTTTTTTTTGGGGATGGGTCGACAGCAACAATTGACCATGGAGCGATGCCTGACATGTGTATTCTTTGCAGGACTCCTGAACATAATCATATAGGCACATAATCATATAGGACTACGACCCAATAAATGGCACATATTAGCGAGTATACGTATTGACGGCAATGTATGATGTGATATAAGTTGTGTCAGGTGGCGCCGTGTAGTGATTTTTCGCGGTTACCTATGAAAGGAATAAACCTATGGGAATAAGAACGTAATGATGGTTTTTTTTCACAACAATGTTGTATATAAACCTCTATACATAACAGAATTTAAAAGGAATACATCAAGTTGGACACAAGCGGAGCAGGTTTACCAGAAATAAACAGATGGGATAAGAAAGTGATGATGGGTTTTTTTTGCACAACACTTATGAAAATATATTGGTTTGTACATCCGTGTGTACAATAAGTGAAAGAATGGAGCGGTACAGGACACATTGTGTGTGAAGAAGTTAATATGGAGAATATGTATGTACATGTAAATAAGTGCACCATAAAGCGTGTGTAATGCAGGTGTACAAATGGATAAGTTTAGGTGTAAGTAAAAGCGTACACTATGGTCGGGCAGACTGCGATGTGTGTCGAGACGTGTATATGCATATGTAGTGTACACAATTGAGTAATTTGTGACTTAGGGGAAAGAAACCAGGACGGTTGTTTATTTTCGTTCCAAAATACATAGTTTGTAAAAGACACTAATTCGGGATTCAAAACACTAAGTACAATAAAGGGTTTATAATTTATAAATCTTGGCAGCTCCACTTGTATGCATCGTCGTCTTTTTCTGTAAAAGTCTCCAAGTCCGAGTCCCTTTGGTGTGAGAACGGATCGTCAGTATCATCCGAACTGGAGTCTGATGACTCTGATGAGTCCTCGTCTGAACCATTGGCATATGAACCATCTTCGGCGTCCGAGTCATTGGAAGAGTTCGAGGGATTTTTTTGTTTTCTTTGAGTCCTCAGCTTTGCCACCGTTTGGTTCAAACTGGTCGTACGACGCGTCACAGGCGTCTTCGAGATGATCGTCCATGCTATCGGAGTCTGAGGGGTCATCGTGCTTAGGACGTTTGGAGTCCCTGTCCAGATCATCGCAACCGGCTCTTTTCTTCCCGTGGTTGTTGTCAATTTTCAACTGCGTATGCCACACACACAAAAACGAAGCAGGGGAATAAGTATAAACTCGGGTAGAAGCAAGGATCGCAATAATATATTGTAACTACTAGATGCATAGGTAGAAGGTGAACCTTGTAACCGGTAATGCAATGGATAAAAAAACGGTGGAAAAAATTTGAGTTGGTTTGGTGGCTTATATAGTGTTGCAAGACTAAGAGGTGTGCATCCAAACGTTGCGACTTTTCGTGGACGTGGTGGTTTTCGAGGCGTAGTGTAACTCGTGCAATTAAATTGAGTAATGAATGAACAAACAATAAACTGCAATATATATGGATGCACATAAACTTTAGTCAAACTGAAAGATTCCACGTGGACTGATGTAACACGTAGCATGCAGTAGGTATGTGGAACTCTATTTCGGCGTGTACGCTAGTTAGTGTACGAACCTTTTAGCATCAACGGCTATACACATGTCCATATCGCACAAGAAATTGACTATAGTACATCATCCATATGTATAACGGAAGGGTGTTGCAGCGGATATTAAATGTCCAATAGGATGAAGGTATGGCTTGTCGAAGCACAGAAGTGTACAGTTCAGATAGGGCAATGTGTTTCTAAAAAAATTTCATCTGTACCAAGAAGAAGTGCGTGTACGTTCATGACGTACATGTGTACCAACCGTATATACGAACATCTCAAGGTTGATTGTACATATCGTTGGGTGTCAAAAATGTTGTGAGTGAGTGTACGTACACGAATCCGTGTCCATGGTACACTTTGGGTTAGTGAAGGCCCAAGCGAATATGTGTTGAAGGTGGGTTTGTTTGAATCTCGCGCATACTTAACATTCATGAACTTTGTCTTAGGTGGCAACGGTTGTTTAATGTTTTGTGGATATTTTGCAAACCATGTTCGTGGACGTTAATTTACTACAAACAATCTGTTTTCAAAGTCACGTAATTTATGCGAGATCTTTCATAAAAATTCTTAATATAAATGACTATGAAAACCCGCACCCGACATTAGAGAAACATGGGAAAAAACATTGCACACATGTCTTGGCTGCCCACTCTAAGAACTGAAGTGGCTAAAAGGGAACACGACACTCACATTCCGGGACATAGTGCGGCCACCAAGTGGGGTGAAAAGTAAAGTAGTGCAACGGTATGTAGGGAGTTGATGTGACGGATGATAGTCTCCCCCGTGTACACCAGAAGCTCATGTGTGGACTTTACAATGAAGTCATCCAGGAGATCATCGGGGTCCATGCCAGTGCAGCAGTAAAGAACGACCAGAAGAACACACATAGTAGGTTGGAAGATTCCACACGGACTGATGTAACCCATAGCATACAATACGTATGTGGAACTCTATTGCGGCGTGTACGGTAGTTAGTGTACAAACCTATTAGCGACTATTCATGGACGTGGTGGTTTTCGAGGCGTAGTGTAACTCGCGCAATTAAATTGAGTAATGAATGGACAAATAATAAACTGTAATATATATGGATGCACGTAAAGTTAGTCAAACTAAAAGATTCCACATGGACTGATGTAACATGTAGCGTGTAGTACGTATGTGGAACTCTATTTCGGCGTGTACGCCAGTTAGTGTAAGTGCCTATTAGCATCAACGGCTATACACATGTGCATATCGCACAAGAAATTGACCATAGTACATCATCCATATGTATAACGGAAGGGTGTTGCAGCGGATATTAAATGTCCAATAGGATGAAGGTGTGGATTGTCGAAGCACATGAGTGTACAGTTCAGACAGGGCAATGTGTTTCTAGCAAAAGTTCATTTGTACGAAGAAGAAGTGCATTTACGTTCATGCCATACATGTGTACCAAATGTACAGTTAGGGAAGGGCAATATGTTTGTCACTAAAGTTCATATGTAGCATGTTTATTGATAAGGGCGTGTGTGCATAGTCAGGAAATTAAACAAAGCAACTGCTCACCGTGAAGGTGGCACTCATAAGTAAGAAACGTACATGACATTTGATGTTTAAAAGAAGGAAAATTAAGACACAAATTTCTGTAAAAGTGTAGTAAAACCCCCTTGTACACATCCATAGCTTATTGGCGACGGAAAGCATCCACATCGGCCTCAGTCATTCCACTCATCTGGTTGTCCACGTTGCCATACAAATGAAGCTCCATCAGTTTAATTGAGCAAGGGCCGCAGTCACCACCTGACTTGTTTTGGTAGATACCATTCAACCTTTTGTAAACAAATGGTTTATACCGTAGTAGTTCATGGAGTCCTTCTCCGCAATACGAGAAGATATTGAAAGGCAGCATTTCTACAACCTGGGTCATGAATTGTTTGACCTTTTCCTCCTTGAACAACTGAATTCTTGGGTCCAAAATCTTGATCACCCACAGCTTCAGGTTGATAACTAAACCAACCCAATGTTTGTATCCCCAAAGCATGGGTACATACAGTGTGTCAACATCAGTCAGCAATTGCAAACCTAGTTGGTGAACGTGTTTGTACAGTTTGTCACCAAACCGAAACTTATGCTTTTATTTAGCAGCGTTGAAACTGCAGGTCTTTTCCAACAGATGAGGAATGAAGTAAACGTCAATAAATGTTGCACGCTCCTGTTGTAGCATATGATAATGCTGAGCTCCAACATGTTCCAATAAGACTTGCATGTGTTGAGTTTAAATAAGGATTAGTAATACAGTAACGACTCATGAAATGCGTTAAGGTATATGACGTACCACATTGGATACCCACTGGCGTGGTTTCGATAATTGCAGCAGGAACATGTTGAACTCAATATTTGTACAAGTAATGTGAATCCTATTGATTTTTAAGAACAAACATTAATCAATGTACGCTAAGGCGTGTTCCACAAAATGTGATGTGGCAGGAAAATATGAGTTACCTCTTAGGATCTTCAATCAACATCTTCTGAAAGTCTGCGAACAGCACTATGTCGACATTGGGAAGTAGACACTTAACATTTGGTTCAGCTGAGTCATGTTTTGAAATACTCGTAAGTCTTTCATTGAGTGACATCACCAACTCCTTCAGCCCATGAGTGTCTGGCTCGCGGTACTCTTCTAACATGGACGTGTTCGGGTAACTGTCAACATCCATTGGTGCTGAGACAGAACCCATTTCAGAGTCCTGTACGGTGTATTGTGTACATAAGCTTATATACGTGTGGACTATGTGCCGGTTGTAAAATTTCGTACAATTAACCTGACAAACTTGGATTAGGGGTGCACATGTGGAAGGGTGCTTGGTATTGCCCTGGGAAGGGGTTATAGGAGCTTTAGTAAGCTGGTTGCATACGACATCAATTTCCTCCGCTTTGCCACTCTCCTACAATACATGGGAATCGTTACACAGTCGACTCATCCTTGGGGTAAACGAAGCTTATAGGCAGAAGCCGAATCTCTAGTGGCGTTTTAGTAAGCTGGCTGCATACAACATCGACTTCCTCCGCTTTGCCACCCTCCTACAATACATGGGAATCATTACACAGGCGACTCATCATTGTGTCAAACGAAGGTTTTAGGCAGAAGCCGAAACTCCAGTGAAGCATCTTCGGGTGTCGCAATTTGCGGGTCCGCCTTATGTGTGTTCGGCTGCAGTGTGTTACTTTGCCAATGTTATCACATAGTTTAGGGATATACATTAAGCGAGTAGCTATGAGGTCAGTGGGTACCTCAAGGACGGCATCAACTAGAAGGTTAAGTGATTGGTCCATTGGTAAATCGAAAGACAAATCTGTCTGCCATACATTGTACAGACGTATTAGTTGTAAGATTTGCTGAGCAAATACGGTGTATGGGTCAACGAGACATACCACATCCGTGGGGTTAGCTCAGGGGTTTCAAGCTGACTAGTGTGCAAAACCTCTAATTGATGTGCACAATCCTAGAACATATACGAGAATCCCAAATTTAGTATGCTGAATCAATAGTAATGTACATTTGTGAACACTATGCAACACACTTACTTCTGTGAGTGAATGTTCTTGTGTCTCAACCCATCGACCATAAGTAAATCCGTGTTGCTTGTTGCCTGTGAGACAGCGTTAATGGTTATGTTATATATATACATGTATCTATTGATCGCAATAAATCAAGAATGAATCCTATGTTAGTGACATGGTGTACAAGTGTACATCATGCTAAAAAAGATTAGTTACTACATTGCGTGTTTTGACATGCGTCTCATTAGTAAGCTCCACTTGGACGGTGTCCTTATTGACTTCACGCGTCTGCACACAAAATTAGGAAGGGGTAGATTATATAGCATCTCAAAGTTAATTGTGAAAATGCATGAGGTTTCTAACCTCCTTGTACGTTTCAATGTTGTCAGTAGGATTAACCGGGTTACTATTTGGAGTTTCTACTCTATACTTCCCATTTTCCATGTCAGCGTCAGTGTGTGTTGGCTGCGAAATAGTGTACATTCGTCATTTTATGTATAAATTATGTAAGTTACGGGTGTACAATAAGTAGACATATGTAGACAGATCAACAACAGTGGTGTGAACAAAAGTGGTGTGGGGATATTAGAGAGGATGACATGCTCGTACAATATGACTAACTTGGTTAGAGGTACCTTTAGAACCTCAATATGGACGACGTCGATAGCAGTTGCTTCCAGGTGGGAATCAGCGATGTCCATTTCTCGCTAGATAGCTTCAGAAGCCTACACCAATATACGCCGTATATTGGGGAATGAAAACTAAGTTCTGCTTGTGTAAGATGTTGCTTTGCTTGTCTATCACGTACAGCTAGACGTATAAAAATAATAATATGGGCGTACAATATGACGTACCTATGTGTTTACTTGATCGTCTTGTCTCTTTATATCCTCCAGATGGATAGCGTCCACAGCATATGTATAAGCCTATGGGGAATCATTTTTGTCCATCTCCGGCTCATTTGATTCAGAAGCCTACACCAAAATACGCCTTATTATCGGAATAAGAACAGTAAGTTTCTGCATATGCGTGAGTGTGACGTTTGAAAAACCTCTTTGGACGTCTCAGTGTTGTCAGTTTGGACAGTCTGTAGAGGTAATTCTGTTGGCTGCATGTACATTCGCATATGGTGTACAAAATGGCCATTGTTAATTGGACACCAAGCTTATACAATTTTATAATGGACGAGAAAAATATGAATACTAGAGCGGCCGATGATGTACAGTTTGTTGACCCTGGCAAACAATAAGCACACTTTATGTGAACAGATATTGTAACTGTTTGTGTACATGCAAAGGTTAACCCATACCAGTGGTTCCTTGCCAAGTTCGGCAACAATAGCGCCAGCAGGTCCATATGAGGACCAATCAACCAGATTTACCTAGTCCGGTGAACTTACAGCCAAAACACCAAATTTTTCTCTTGAAATTGGTGTTTCTTGATTAGCATGAGTGTGCTTTGGCCTCACCTTACTACCACTCTGCCTACAAGAGACGCGAGTTTTTTTTTAACGACATGAAATCCTTCTCCAAACGATACAAGTTAACATTAACTTCATTGATGCTTGTCAGTAGCATTCCATCCATTCTTTGATGGCGTCCACTTTTGCTACTCCACTCACACTACACTCTACTCGTACGACACTTGACTGGTTTCTGTATCCCCTTGTCCTTCAGTGGCGCAGAATACTCCGCCGTGTAGTACATTGTTCTTCGGAATCTTTCGAACTGTGAAGCGTTGGTGTAGTATCTTCAACATCAAAAGAGCACAACGGTTGAGTATCGTCACCGCCCCCCCCCAAGTCGGATTTACGAAATATGTGACCATCTTTGATTAGCCATGTACATAACCTTCTTGTCCCATACCTCATCGTCAATCTCGCCATATCCATTACGTATCCATTTCTCGTCAGCAAACAATTGTGAACACAACAGATAACTACGACAATAATCAATGCAAAAAATGTTAGGTGATGCTCAACTTTACTGCACTAATTAAAACCAGAAAACCGTTGACACTTACTCCAGTGCTATTCTCTACCTGGAGAACATCAATAAGAAAAATATGAGACACCTTTGGCAGATTCATAGATTTAGTGTTCTTTATACAATGTTCTTCCGCAGGGATCTTGTTTGAAAGGCCACTAATTGACTGGTATGCCAAAAACTGGAGCACCAATGGGAAACCTTGTAACCCTAAAGATTTTTATTTTAGCTGCTGACTGAATCTTGAGATGGTGTCCCCATTCTTATTTCCTCCTTTCTTAGGCATCATTACTCAAATTGTTCTGAAAAACGATTCTCTACCCCACAGGAACTTTAAAAACGATTCTACCTCATCTACCATTTCAACATACCTTGGGTTTGGACGGCCAATCTGGTGTGTCGCAATCAGAATACCGTCAACAATAAGTATTAGGGAAATCCAAAATTTACGCCATCCAAGTATCTCTGACTCTGTTTCAAGCAGCCTATTAATGTCGTCAAGAGTTGCTTTAGGGTCGTCGCCTATCAACCGAGACCAATATTGGCCAACGGAGGGGCAGTGTTATCCCTACAATCAGATTCGTACCCATCCGGGTAACTCCCACACGACAGTCCGGTAAGTTTTTCAAATTCAAGCAATGAAAAACGTAGTGGTTGTCCACCAAAAACCGTCCATAACTCAGATTTTCGTTTGGTTACTACTTGCCGCCACAACAACGCGTGTACAAATTTGGATGCCATCGGGCAATGAGATAGCGGGATGTCAAATAGTTTACCGAATGGAGAATCCAAAATCATTTCGAGTTCAGGAGTACTATTCAACTTGACAACAATCATGGCAAGATAATCCAGTTTGGAATATATGTTTAACCTGCATTTTGGGTACTGGTCTGTAGCAAACAACCGGCGAGGCAGATTCTGGTCGATAGCGGCGTCTTGCCAGACGATTCCCTTTCCTGCCATTTGCAATTGCTTCGTGATTTGAAACTCAGGATACAGTGGCGAATATATAAAGTTTGTGTGGCTTTTGGTTTGACGCATCAATTAATTTCACCGGTGAAGAAAGTAATTATTCGAATTGTTACAGTGTTTCACTTTTGAATTCTGACTTGATATGCGATTGATAGGACTGTAGAGTATTATTTCGAGTTCGAGAAAAGAAAAAAAGAAGGGCAATTAACTCTAAACTAACCCACTCGCACAATCTCCTAATGTGGGACCCATTATGAGGTTATAAGAGTAATTTGTGCAGTCCAAAGTGCACCAAAAGCAGGAAGTCCACCTTTTTGTAAATATCCTAAATGGAAAATACACTAGAATGTAATTGTTCCTTTCAATTTTATGAATATTTTACATTTTAATTTTATTAATATTTTAGATTTTAATTTTATTTACATTTTCAAATTTAATTTATAATTATTCAAATTAAAAATTATTCCAAATTAAAAATTAATTAAAAATTGTTTTTTAAAAATCCGTCAATAAATTCGTTAGTAATAACCCGTCACTTAATCCGTCAGAAATTTCTGACGGATTTAGTGACGGGTTATTAGCGACGGATTTATTGACGGATATAAAATGATGAAAAAACCGTCAATAAATCTGTCAGTAATAACCCGTCACTAAATCCGTCAGAAAGTTCTGACGGATTAAGTGACGGGTTTTTACTGACGGAATTATTGACGATTGTTAAACTGATGAAGCAAAACCGTCAATAAATCCGTCAGTATTTATCCGTCATAAATTATTACTGACCATTTAAAACTGGCGGTTTTTATCCGTCAGTTTCCCGTCAATTCAAGGCATTTCTGATGGATTTCTAACTGGTATGCCCCTCAGATGACGAGAATTAGCTATTCTTTCTAATAAAGCTACACTATATCTCGAAACTGAAACCAAAGGTTGATTGTAGGCTTGTAGCTATGAATCCCATTAGATCTTTCTCCATATTAGTTTGTTTATTTTCTTGTTGTTTGGCTAAAAGTTACCGTCCTTTCGAGACTCTCTCTAATAAATGATGATGTCATGTGGGTGTTTTTGTAGCTCGTCTCCTGCAAACTCGTCGAATCTTATTTGGGAATTATTCAAAGAATTAATGCATGTAGGATTGGTAGGAGATGCTAGAGTGGAAAATTGCTGTTACTCCGGAGCGACTTATTTGAGAGTCGTAGAGCGGTTCCGGTTAAAGCCAAAGAAATTATCTAATCAATGCTATAGCTTATAGTGAAACTTCAGTTTTCATTCAAAGAATATAATGATATACATATATTTTGGAAAAAGTTTAAGTGAAAGAATCTCTTTCCGTAACAAAGGATATATGCATTGTATGATAACATATTTTGAATGTAGCTCCGTGAGGTTATGGCGGATGTCTTGGAGATCAAATGGACCTTGGAAAGACTTCATGTAATAATATTTGCTATATGGAGAGACCAACCATTTTTTTTGGAGATATTCACAAATATTATACAATGTTTTAGTTATGTTGTAAAAATGTATTTCAAAGTTATATAGACGGTTGAATATGGTCAATATGTAGCCTCGCGATTTTAGGACTCATTCAAAACAACTTAAAAACTGAAAAAGAAAACAAAATAATTAAGCACAAGTAAGGGTGTCAAAATGGTAAAAATCATTAGATCAATACAATCCAATCCAACCCATTAATCCAATGAGTTGAATTTTATGGTTCTAATGGATTAATGGTTTTAATGGATTGAATTAACATGTTTAGAATTTCTATGGGTTATTGAGTTGTAATGGATAAACCATTAACCCATTAATTTTTTTTTTTATCTTTTACATTCATCATCATTATTGTCATAATAATTCATCAACACATTAACATAAAACCAACACCAATACATCAAAACATAACATCTTCATCAACATAACATCACCATCATCATAACATAATTTTCCCGTCACAATTTTTCCGTCAATATTTTCTTGTCGAAATTTTTCCGTCAAAATTTTTCCGTCAAAATTTTGTCGTCAAAATTTTGTAATCAAAATTTTTCCGTTAAAATTTTCTCGCTAAAATTTTTCACCCAAATTTTGGATGCTAACATTTTTCAACCAAAGATTTCCCTTTGAAATTTTCCCTCAATTTTTTCTTTTTTAAAAAAATCTAATGATGATCATAATGAATTGGTGATAAAAATGTTGATGATGTCATAATTAACAATTAAAATAATTATTTTAAATAATAATCAATCTATAGTGGGTAACCTGTTAAATTTACTAACCCGTTAATTTAAATGGGTTATGGGTTAATCCAAATTATTTGTTTAATGAATAGGATTAACTCATAACCATTTAACAAATATTTTAATAATTTTGAATTGGTTTACTCATTTTAATACTCGTAGACAAGTGAAACACCGAAACATAAACACATTGTATTGTTTTTTTTTTGTAATGTCACCAAGCTGTAGAAAAAAAAACAAAGAACATGTACACTAATATTTTGGAAATTTAATGAATTTACAGATAATAAAAGTAGCCACAAGCTTTTTAAATGTATACTATATTTTGTATGTTGACAAAAAAAAAATGTATTTTGTATTGTATGTGTCTAAAAGATAAAAATTAACTTAAGTATTCAACAATAACAAAAATATAACTACACCAAATCTATGCAAAAAAGTTAGAAGCCACAAAACTTTATGAGATGTTTTTGAATCTGCCATAAGTTATGATATGTAAAATGTCATACCATAGATTTGGTAGAATATGTTATAATCTTGTGGCATAGTGGTATGAGAGAAAGACATATATGTCCTTGCGTTTGATGTTGGCACAAGAAAAAGAGAAAGGAGAGAAAACATTATAATAAATGGCATTAATGGTGACAAAATTTAACAAAAAAATTACACAATAAATAATCAATGGTGGTTAATATGGCATTAAGCTCCATTGTGAACCTAGTGTTTGTTGAAGAAAGAAGCAATCGAGTAATTTTTTTTATTTGTTTAAAACGTATTTGGTCTTCATTGAATTTTTTGTATGTAAACCATTTATTGTACACAGTTTACTCTGTGGACCAGTTTTTGATGTTGCGTGGACTTTTAGAACGGCCGAAAATTCTGAAACTGGTACTTGCTATTGTTATGTGCGTAAGTGATATGCAATAGACGAAACTGTCATGTTATGAATTTTTTGGTTATGTTATGAGCATTATATATGTATGTTATGAGTTATGTCTACTCAATGTGTTTGTTTACTCATTTAAGTCAAATTGCATATACTTATCATGTCTGCTCATGATAGTAGACACATTGGTGAAACGTAATACTCGAGTCGAGTTTGTCCATTGTTGACTAATATAACATAAAGATAATTTTTCCGCCAATGGACCAAATTTTTCTAATAGGTGATGATGCATGCAACACAATGTATTGCATAGCTACGAGGTCAAGTAACCATATTTAAAACTGATATGATGCAAAGTTATATGGGGTTGTCTATGTCCACATACAGTTAGTGGACAATTTATGTATGTCTTGCCTAAAATCTGAACGAGAGCGTAATAGTTTGAAGTAATTACAAATCATCCTGATATACAAACACATTAAGTCCAAGAAACGTTGATTATGTCAACAGAAAGTTTGTGGACCATATGGTGTCTGATGTGTTCTTACAAAACATAAACGTTTGAATTAAATTAAAATCATTCTAAAATGCATAAACATCGAGACAAAGGAAACTTATAAAAACGGAGTAAATGAGGCATGATATCAGACAAATAATGCTTGTACAAAATCTTAATACAGCTCAGTGGCGTGATGATCACGCAAAATACCAAACATATACTTATTACTATTTTGTACAAGATTCGCGTGTTAGTGATAGATCTATTGTCAGTTTTGCATTTTTCTTATTTTCTAATATTTTCAATGGCATATAAAATAATATTAAGTACATAAATGAAATTTTGTAAATAATGATTCTAAATTAGTAGCGCTGAAGTAAATTTGAAAAATATATTAAATATTATCTCTAAATATCTTATCTAAGAATACCATATATGAGTTTGAGCTGACAACCGAATTTTTTTTCTAAAAAACTCAAAATTTTCCTGTATAAGTTTCATTCAACTCATCCCCATATCCCCATATAAGCTGTTGTTTACTCCACACCAAATACCCGAATATATA
>OVBE01004702.1:0-23312 GCA_900406425.1 Iberis pinnata | reverse complement strand
CCGAAATATATATACAAAAACGAAAAAAAATTCTAGTCAAAATACGGGTTTCTACAGGTGACGAGCCATCCTCCTCCGAATGCAATGCACTTCGATGGTATGGACCCTTCCAAATATGGGACGCCGGTGGTGTGTTACTGCGGTGAGGATGTTATCATCGAAAGCTTCACTCGTTTCCCGAATCAGGGAAGATTGTCCTACACATTTCCTAAGTGAAATGAAAGTGTACTTCTAAAAGTGTGTCATAGTGTAGGTCGTAAATTGTTCTTTAATTTATCAGTCATATTTGCAACTTTGTTTAAAAATTGAAGAACAAATATGCAGTTCTTCATACTTGTATTGATGTTATTAATGTCCTAGGATGGTGGGTGCCACGTTTGGAAGTGGTGGGACACGACAGTCATGGAAGAATTAGAAAAAACTAAGAAGAAGGTTGCGGAACAGTCTGACCGCGCTCTTGTAAAAGAGGTGACTAAGATAGAACAATTGGCAGCTCCGCAAGACCAGGTATCAAAGACTATAGCTGACATGGTTGTGTTGAGGATAGAGATGAAGATGGTTTTTATTGTTATGATTGATGTGTTTATATTTTTGTAAGCACTTTATCTCTTCAAGTGATAGACCGATATGTATCTAAATTTTTTTGTTGCGCGGCTATTTTGCTACACTTGTGACTAAGAACATGCACATATATGTTAGTTTTCTATCATTATCTGCAGATTGTAACAAATCTGCAACTACTATACGTATTATCCTTATAGAAAGCGTATGATTTGTTAACTTAGTTAGTCAAACAACTCTGCAATAGATAGACTTTATATAATAGAAAATGATTAACTCATACGACGTCGTTTTAACCTATTGTGGGTAATAAAAACTGCAATAAAAAACTCTCCAACAAATAAACAACTCTGCAATGTACAAACATAGGTCAAAACATTCAGTTGAACAAGCAAAAAAATCTGCCACGAATTTTAAAAATCTGCAATACAATCATCGCAGATTTTCAAAATTTCAAAATTTTGCAGTCAAAGGATTTAGAAAAAATTGCCGGGAAAATAAATTTGCGGTAACATGTACAAAAAAATTGCGGCCATTGTCGATTTAAAAGAAAATTTCGGCCAAAGGGGTTATTCTGGCAATTTTGAAAACTGATAACTAAAAAATAAATTTGTTGTTTAAGAAAAAAATATGCAATGTAAAGATGTCTGCAATGAAAATAAATCTACAATGTCAGTAGAAATCTGCGAGAACAAATATGTAATGTAAATAAAAAATCTGCGACCAAAAATCTGCGAAAAAATTATGCGGTGACATAAAAATTTGCGGCCAAGTAGATAGACAACTGCGAAAAAATTTTGCAACACAACCAAATTTTCATAACAAAAGCTCACAAATTTTTTTTCGCACCCAACAAATGTAGTGGCATTTACGTAAATATGAAGTAACTTATTCTCTTTCCTCTATCTATTTTTTTCCTGGCGTTTTTGTTTATTCATAAGGTAGGGGTAATATCAGGTTTAATGAAAATGTTCCACCCTACAACAACTAAAAAAATGTTGGGTTACCTGCGTCATTAAAACCCAAAGTTGGGTCAAGTAAGTAATTTATCTCACATTGCTAGGGAGAAATGTTTTCAAGTGGTATATATAGCATACTCATTTCATGTTTACAAGTGAGTAGCAATGGACACTATACATAATGCAAGTGAGAGAAGAGAACCACACGCGCGTCGCTACTCGCTCGGCACGGCTCGGCACGGGTTATAGGGGCTAATAAGTTCTTTTGGGGAAAAATTTTAATGAAAACTTTTGGCCCATTTTTGCCCAAATTTAATTTCGGCCCAAACTTATTTTTGGCCCAACCCAACTCGCAAGTTCTTTGAACCCAACCTTCACGCGAATAGGTGCGTTTTGCAAATGGGTGTGTCCATTCGTAACATGCGTCTACTCGCGAACCGGTGCGTCCGTTCGAAGGGGTGTGTCCGTTCGCAACACTCACCATTTCGCCTACTATAAACACCCTCCTCCACAATTCATTTTCCTCATCCGATTTTCAAACTCATTAAACATAAAACATAGAATTTTTCGTTTCTTGACAGAAAATAATTAAATACAATCTCAATAAAATCCCATATTCCTTGTCTTGATGGTATTCGTAGAATACTGAGTTCGATCAGACTTCGTTTAAGAGTAAACTGTCTTACTACTTCGCTTAACAAAGATATCCACGGTTGTATCTTGGGATTCTGAATCGCAGTAAACCGTCTTACTACGTGCGATTTTAAGAATTAAGGAAAAAGTTTCGACTCGATCCCGTACCTTTTCTAATTCGTAACGATTTTAAATCGGTTTTAACTATGCCTGGTTTATTTGGTCCCTATAATCTTAAATTTTAAAATATATTTTTTAACTACCGCTTTAAATTGGATTATAGTTTTATCGATTTCTAAAAATATTTTTCTCCGGTTCGCGATTCGTTTAAACGTTTTTATGATAGTCTTACTGATAGTTTCTGATTTCTGTTTTAAGATGACCTTATCATTATTAATATTGATAATGTCCATAATGATGGATAAATTGATGGGTCTGGCAATACGACCCAGACTTCGGTTCTGAAGATGCCTTCGTCAAAATGTCTCAACTGCCTGCAACAATAGCACAAGGCCTACTGCTTGAGAAATTTGATTGGACAAATTTCAAAATGTGGCAAAAAAAAAATGCTCTTCTACATGAACAATTGGAACGATGATAATTTCCTTTCGGACGATCCACCGATCGTTTCTCTTGGAAACAATGATGCCTACGTTTAAGTTGTTGTTGATGCTTGGAAGCATCATGACTTCGTTTATAGAGGTTGGATCTTAAGCTGCCTCATTGATCAATTGAACAAAGTGTACAGTCAGAAAGCACATGCCTCTAAGGAACTCTGGATGACCTTAGAGAAGAAGTGCAAATATGACGATGCTGGTTGTCTCAAGTTTGTCTTCACAAAGTTTCTGGACTTCAAGATGATGGACTTAAAACCGATCATGGAATAAGTCAACACATTGAGTCTAATCTATCATGAGATTGCAACTGAATGATGATGATTGATGAAACTTTCACGGTCAATTGCTTCATTGAGAAGCTTCCCCCAAGTAATCTAAGCTTCAAGAACTATTTGAAGGATAAGAAGAAGTTGATGTCACTTTCTGATGTCCTCAAAAGATTTTGTATGGAAGAGCGAAACCATACAAACTTCGCTACTTCGGAGAATCATACGGTACATGTGGCCGAAGTCAAAAGAAATGGAAAAGGGAAAAAAATGTTTTACCAAACATCATTCAAACCAACTTCCTTAACGAACTTCAAGAAGCATGGGAAAAATAAGAAGTTCAAAGAAAACTGCCACAACTGTGGAAAGCAATGACACAAAGCAGATGTTTGTGGAAGTGTTGCTAAGGCTAAGGATAAAGCTCAAGCCTACCTTACTGAGGAAAACATGTGCGTGGTTGTCTCTGAAGTCAACATGGTTGACGACAACCCGAGAGAATGGTGGTATGACACTAAAGCAACCACTCACATCTGCGCTGATAAGTCTAAATGCACAACTTATCAGAAGAACAAATATGAGGAGCAATTATTCATGGGAAACACGACTCACTCAAAGATTTAAGGTTGCGGCAAAGTTATTCTAAAGATATCTTCAGGACATGCGCTTACACTCAATAACGTCAAACATGTGTTGGATATGAGGAAGAACCTGGTTTTGGGAACTCTACTGAGCAAAACTAGATTCGGAACAAGCTTTGAAGCTAACAAGTTGGTTCTAAGAAAGAATGGGATATATTTGGGAAAGGGATTTGTAAAAGAATGACTTGTCAAAATGTGTGTAACGACAATCATTCATCCTGATAAGCTTGACATGGCTAATGTTGTAATTGATGACAGTAAAATTAAAGAAAAAGTTGTTGCTTATTTGGTTGAGTCTTTCAAGACTTGGCACAAAAGATTAGGACATGTGAACTACAAATCTATGCAAAAATTAATAATTTTGAACTTGATTCCCAAATGCAAAGTAAATATAGAAAAGTGTGAAGTTTGTGTACAAGTCAAACTCAGAAAAACTCCATCTCTTAAAGTTTAGAGGACTACCGAACATTTGACTTTAATATATACAGATTTATGTGATTGAAATATATACAATCTCGAGGCGGTAAAAAGTATTTTGTGACATTCATAGATGATAGCATAAGATATTGTTATGTATACCTGTTACATAGCAAAAATGAAGCTTTGTCAAAGTTCGAAGAATATAAACTCGATGTTGAAAACCAACTTGGTAAAATTATTAAAGTAGTGAGAAATGATAGAGGAAGCGAGTATAATGGTCCTTTTAATGATTTCTGCAAAGAACATGGGATCATACATCAAATTATCGCTCCTTATTCCCCTGAATCTAACAGGATTACGAAACGGAAAACCGCACTCTTAAAAAATGATGAATGTAATGTTGCAAGAATATGGGTTACCCAGTCAATGTGGGGGGGGGGGTTTGCTTACTACAAATACCATTTTGAACCAAATACCAAATAAGCAAAATAGCACAACGCCTTATGAACTTGGACAGGTAATGTACCATCGTACAAATAACTCAAAGTGTGGGGGTGCCTTGCAAAGGTTGTTGTACCACCTTCGAAAAAGATCATTGTTGGACCTAAAACCGTTGACTGCATTTTCATTGGCTATGTACACAACAGCAGTGCTTATAGATTTTTGGTTCATATATCAGATATACATGATATTCATGACAATACAATCATATAATCACGGAATGGTTTTTCTTTGAAAACATTTTTCCTTGTAAGGAAAAACAAAGTCTAAAATGGACTATTAAACAAAGAGAAGGGGAAACCTCAACAAATGAGACAAGCACTTCTGGAACTTCTCCACAAGTGGAAGAAGTAGAAATTGAACCTCGACGAAGCAACAGAGCTCGTAAGGAAAAATCATTTGGAGATGATTTCATGATGGTGTTTCTCGCTGAGAACAAACTAAGAAATTACTCTGAAGCTATGTCTATACCAGACGCACCTCACTAGGGAAGCATTTAATAGTAAAATTGACTCTATCTTAGAAAATAATACTTATGAGATAGTCGATTTATCTGAAGGGTCTAATGCACCAGGGTGTAAATGGACTTTCAAAACGAAAAGAAGAACCGATAACACTATAGAAAAGTATAAGGCTAGGCTTGTAGTGCAAGGATTCCAAAAAATAAGGTATGGATTTCTTTGACACTTATTCTCCGGTAACATGGATAACATCCATTCAGACTTTGGTTGCTATTGTGGCTTTAATGGGGCTAGAGATTCATCAAATGGATGTAAAAGCAACCTTCTTGAATGGAGATTTAGAAAAGAAAATATATATGAAATAACCTGAAAGGTTTGTCATTTCAGGACAAGATCCTAAAGTCTATAGACTTGTAAAGTCATTATACAGACTCAAGCAAGCTCCAAAACCCACATGAATTTTTGGAAGATATTCCCATGTGGGAAAAACTAGTGCCCACATTATATGTACATTGTGATAGTCAATTCCCTATCTCTCGGGCACAAAGTACGTTGTATAATGGCAAATCACATCACATAAGATGACAACATAAGACCATTAGAAATTTGATCTCAACAGGAGTACTCACAAAAGCGTCTATTAAGTCTGCCAACAACCTAGTTGATCTGTTCACTAAAGGTTTGGCAAGAGATCAATTAGAAAAATCATCAAGAGGAATGAGTTTTAAAGCCTATGAACAAAGATGAAGTTTGATGTTAACCCTACCTAACTGACTGGAGATCCCAAGATATAGGTTCAAGGGGACAACACCTTCAAACTAAATATGACCAAACACCGTGAGACTAGTTTCTCTACTTAGTTCCCAACTTCAAAATTTTGATGATGAAACAGGGTAATCTTGTTAGTGATAAGGTTAAGTGTGTAGCTTTTAATGATTCCACAACTTTATGAGATGAGTATTACAAGATACTTTTTCAAAAATTAATGTCAGATAACTTAAATGAATGTGAATAAGGCCGATTCTAGGAGATAAAAGGAAAGGCTATCTCTCCATGTTCACTCATGATACCAGGTTTGTTCAGGGACAAAATGAACACAATAGAAAACTTAGTTCTACGAGAAAATGAAAATGTGTTATACATGTTGTCTAGGTTTATGTCAAATTCTGGGGGGGATGCTCAATACATCCCGTTCACTCCATGGCCGAGGAAATCCGACATGTATTAACTATGATTGGTTCAAGGCTGAAAATGATACCAACTCAGATGCAGTGATTTCTCGCAAAGCTCTCGAAAAGTCTTATGTCTAGCTTCTTAGGGAATCTAGTCAGTATATTCTTTCGATTCTTTAATGTCATCATATGTTTAGGATTATTTTTATTCATGTGGGACTGTGGAACTCAATTTTACACAAGTGACTTTTGTCACTTTTTCGGCGAGTTTTCGGTAAGATCGCTGCCCGGAATCGCTGGATTATGATTGCATTGGAAATGTTGTAATTTAGAGTATAACTTTGAATATTCAATGTTAAAATTAGAATTAAATTGAATGCAAAATGTGAGGTCAAAGTGTGTTAGTTGAACATAAAAAAAGTCAACAATATTAATCAAAATTAATTTGTCTCACATTGCTTGGGTGAAGTGTTTTCAAGTGGTATATATATTTATATATATATATATATATATATAGCATACTTATGTCATGTTTACAAGTGAGTAATAAAGGATACTATACATAATGCAAGTGAGAGAGGAGAACCATACACGCGCACGCCGCCGCTGTTGCCGCTCGCTCGGCTCGACACGGCACGTGCGCGGGTCACGGATCGTAGGGTCGATTGGACAAAAGGTCCATTAATAAGTTCTTACTAGGGAAATTTTTGGCCCAAATTTAATCTGCGTCCAAACTTATTTTCGGCCTAGCATAACTCGCATGTTCATTGAACTCGACCTTTACGCGTACGGGTGTGTTTGTTCACAACACGCACCCCTGCGCCTACTATAAATACCCTCCTCCACCATTCCTCTTCCGATTTTCGAACTCATTAAACATAGAAGATAGAGGTTTTCGTTTCTTGATAGAATATAAATTAATACAATCTCAATAAAATCCCCATTCCTTGTCTCGGGGTATTCGCAGAATACTAAGTTCGATCAGGCTTCGTTTAAGAGTAAATCTTAACGAAAATATCCATGGTTGTATCTTCGGATTATGAATCGTGGTATACCTTCTTACTAAGGGAGATTTTAAGAATTAAGAAAAGAGTTTCGACTCGACTCCGTGTCTTTTCTAGTTCGTAATGATTTTACAATCAATTTTAACTTTGTGTGGTTTATTCAGTCCCATACAGAGTCTTCATTTTCCTTTAAGATGTCTTTATTCTTTGTTTCTCACCCCTATCTTTTGTTGGGTGTCTCTGTTGGAGCTATAGTTAGATCTTCTTGAAAATTTTCTCTCATTTGTACATCAACAAGATATGCATTACTTACAAGTTTCAACATGGTGTCGAGGTTGAGTCTCGCCTTGGTGCGGCCCCTTATTGATATATGCAGTATCTGATTCTTCTTTGGAATATTGTTGTACAACCCGTATAGGTTTGGTTCCCTTTTTCTTATATTCGACCATAGTGTATGCCTGAATCTTGAGTTTTTAAGCCAAATCAGTTGAAGAGAAAGATACTTTCTTGTCTTTGGGTTTGCAAGTTGTTAAGTGAGACATCTTTTGTGTTTATTCTAAATGTGAGTATTAGGTTTCATGTCTCTGTATTTGTGATAGGCATTGGAAAATTTGAGTCATGTAGCTCATTTAAGAAAGCCATTTTCATGGAAAAGACTTTTTCAGCCTTTCATTTGGTGATGTTTGCAATCTTATCGGATCAGTTATTTTTGTTTTTTGAGATTACCTTGTATTGAGGTTTCCACTAGTATTGTTCTAGTTTGTTTTAGCACTAAGGGCTTAGTTTCATGTATTAGCGATGGTTTCCGCTTTGTTGTATATTCAGCACGGCTTGGGCATCTCAATCATGTTTTGGCATCTTCATTTCCAAAATTTTATCGGACTTATTGGAATTTGTGGAAAGTTATGCTTTTCCGGTTATTCGAAAGAAATATCCTATCTCCTTCCGATACCACCATATTGTTCGAGTAATTTGTGCGTGACGTGGATGGTATAGCTTTGAACCTTTATCATCTTTCAGTTGTAGATTATGTTTTCTTAAACTTAAGTGTATCTTTTTACACAAAAGTCATTTTATCCATTTTACCTGGAATTATTGCCAATGAACTCTTAAAATTATGTCATGATTAGCTTTGTTCGTTTATGTGCTCTATTTATCTTGCTTCTACTTCTACTTTTACTTATTATGTAAACTTGTACTTTTTTAGTGTAAATTATGTGTTAATGAAATATTTAACTGACAAAACAAAAAATAAAAATAATCATTGATGGTTTCTTTGGTTTTAATTTGTTTACATTTATTTTAAACTTCATTTTGGGGGATAATCGAACCCTTATGGTTGAAGCTAAAATAGGATCTTTTATGCCACTATACTAAAAACACTCAGCCGTGTCTTTGGTTAACTTTTGAAACATGTGCTTTGTTTTGTTCACTAAAACCAGTCAAAGATTGCTCCTTTATCACAAACTAAGTCAAATAGAGTTTGCTAATATAGGTGGTTTATTCTGGCTTGTTTGATGTGCATCCATTTTCATTTTTGCCGAATAATCTAACTTTATATCTAATTATAATATCTTATACTGTATTTAATTGTAAAACTGGCCGGCCAAATCTAGCTTTTTTCAAAAAGAAAGTTTTCAACTTTAGAGACTTTTTCTAATCCTGGCAATTGAAATGAATAGTTAATGATTTTAGGAGTTGTCGAGATTGAAACTGGGTGAGTTGCATTACAAATATAATACAAAGATAAAAGACTAAACGCATTCTTCAATTGGATCAGTATTGTGTTTTTTTTTTTTTTTTTTTACGGCAAATGTATATTGAAAATTATTATTTACAAGTAATAATACATCATAAGGACACATGTTCGTAATTACCAATTCATTTACAGAAGTAATAGCTAATTTGGATAGATAATCTACACACATTAGCCTCTTTTTGTTGAAATTGGTAGCGGATATCTTGATATTTTGATTCCCAAACTTTTTGCATTAGTATTGTGTTTATCTTGAAGATAGTTTCTAATTTGTTATAAAGGAAAAAAGCTTTTTTCATATTTTGGTTAAAGCTTTTGAAATGCTTTTTGTCAGACTTTTTGTGCTTTTTAAACTTTATGGTTGTGAATCTAGTGATAGATTTGTCTTCTCTTGATTTGAAGTTTTCTTTTTCATATTATGTTTTCTTTCTTTCGACTAAATTTCTGAAAATATTGTTTGTCACTGACTTTGTATATTACTGAAAAATATTGTTTGTTACTGGTTTTTGGTTCATGAATTTATATGTTGTTATATTATGATTTCATCTCGTCCTAGATTAAATCGAGACATATGGACTAAATGTTGATGATGATGTTTTTATTGATATGATATGTTATGAAATATAACTAATTTATCATTCGAATTTAACTTTAAAAAATTGTATTCTTTAGTCGAGAATCAATGAATTGCCCTCTTTTCTATAATTATTTTCTATTTTTTCTATCTATACAACTCAAAACAGAATGAACCGTAGTGTATCCAATGTATTCAAGACCGAACCCTTATTCTTTAGATTTATTAGAAAATAAAATAAATAAGCTATTTGAGGATATTATTCATTTTGAAAAGAAATTATGAGTTTTGGTCCCCAATTCTTCGTAACTTACCACTAACACAAAAAAACAGTCAGATTTACTACGATCTCAATATAACCAAATTACATTTGAACTTAATCGAACTTTTTTTCATCATAAGGCTGAATAAAAGAAAGATCCCAAAATACAACGATAGTACATTTTAAACAGTCATAAGCCGGTAAGCCAAGAGATGCCTCCAGATCCAAGAAATAAATACACCCAAAATCTACTAATTCATTAAACCAACACAAAATCAAACAAAGACAACAAACCAAAGCACTCTTGAGAGTAATTCTCCGAAAATCAAAGCAATAACGCGGAAACCGGTCCAATTGAGTGAGAAGGGTAGACATAGATGAAATTTGCAGCTGGAACCACGCATGTATAGTGAAAACCATTCTAATGCCAAAACCGAAGCTAGAGTCAAGTAAAGGTCAACACCGGAAGAAACTTAATCTAGATAGATGTCAGGAACCGCATACGAGCCCAAAAGAGTAGAGGCGGGAAACTGACAAAAGATAGCGACATGAAAGATATATAGAGGAAATGATCAACCTAAAAACCGGGAGACTAAAACCACAAAACGTGAAGGATAAACACAAACTAGGAGAAACAGATTGGGAGATACCAACAACCACTAGTAGTTACGTAGGGACGTTAGCTCGAACCTCTGTTAACTATAGCAGTTTAGTGTCGCAACAGTACCACTAGCCGCCACCGAAACCACCTTACCACCACCTATAAATGCTCAAACACCTCACGCAACAAAAACCGACAGCAATAATACACAAACATAGCTAAAGAAACAAAGGCCAAAACCCAACCAACCAGCGCACAAGGGCTAATCTCCAAAAACCACCAGTTGAACAACCCCTAGCTGCTAAAAGACTAAGCCTTCCGAAAAGACAACACCAACCCAAGCCAAAGAAACAACCTTCATCAAAGTAAACATAATCTGACCGAAAACAGATATTGAAAAAAAACACCGCTGCGACCAGCCATCTACAAAGGTTAAAAGAGGAGAAGGAGCAAACTTAAACTTTATAGTTGCATGAGACAAGAAGCAAAATGAGAAGACCCGACCACCAATCAGACGAAACTAAGACCACCAACAGCCAGAAAAGATCTGTTGCAGAGAGAAAAAAATCCAACAGCACCACCATGAACGCCAAGACGTCGAAACTGTAAACAACGTTTCACCACCAGATGGTGCGTCACCAACCATATGTGTCAGCTCATATTCCGACGAAAAAGAGCTTGAGCAGCGAAAGCCAAGAAGAAAAACACCAAAACCATCCTATAAACAATCGTAAAACACAGAAAGGAAGAGGAGACAACCATCAGCAAAGGCCGAAGCCGTCTCTGACGGCAAAATGCAGAGGTAAAACCTTTTTAGGAATCGAGCTTTAATTTAGACGCTAGTTTCAATATCACCATAAATTAGTTCATATTATGTATATTTATACTCTGGTATATGAAATTTTAGATATTAGTACATCATTACTTCACTGGTTTATATAGATACGGAAAATATATTTGCACAATCAATAGTAAAAATTTATTTATGCTTTGGACAGTTTAGCCTTTTTCTCCAAGCCGAGCTTTTTTCAAGCGTATTTATGTTTACGTCTAGTTCGTCTTCAAAGATTGCGATCTATGAATTTTTGGTGGCATCTGTAATAGGGACTCTGTCTCGGGTTGAAACTTCATAGTTTTTTAGTCGCTTTTATCATTGTCTTGCTGTTCTATTTGGCGACTTCGGTTGTTGGTTTCTCTCGTAAGATATTCTTCTCTAGATGTGGGATTAGAATGGGATTAGAAGGATGTTCTATGTAGTGTTGCAGTTTGTTGGTTTGTAGTTTTCTTATTGATAGTTTCTCCAGTTTTTTGTAATCTTCTTCTTTCTCTTAATAACCTCGACCAGAAAAAACAATTTATTTTTACAAAAAATATATAAATTTTGAGAGAAAAAAAAGAAAAGAAAAAAAAAGCTGGTTCAAACTTCTTCATCGTCTCTTCTCCAAAATTGACTCTCACATTATATTATCCAAAGTCTCTTTTCCTCGAGTTTATGCAAGTTTAGTGCTAATAAACTATCTTCTCGTCATTTTGACATTTCTTCTTTTACTCTCTAGATCTCTCTGTTTTCTGTTTCCTTCTCTAGTGTTTGATTCATCACATCCTTAGTTCTCGTTTGGGTCCGTTTCATTTCAAGATTTTTCCAATACCCTTTTAATAAATCTTACTTTTTTTTCCATCTCTATATAAGCTAATTAGGGTTTATCAGCTCATCTGAAATCATTGATTTGATTCAGGAAGTTCAAAGGTTTGATCTTTGATAGTGTTTGATAAAAAGTCTTAGGTTAGAAAGGATTTGACTTTAATCAAATTAGGATTAAAATGAGATTGCTTTGAACATAGAGTGATTTAGATCTTGATTCTAAGAGATTAAGAGTGTGTTTAAATGGGTAATACTTGTGTAGGACCAAGTAAAAATGGATTCTTACAATCTGTTTCTAATGCAATGTGGAGACCTAGAGATCCAGATGATTCAGTTTCTCAAAGAAATGGTGATTCTGCAAGTGAAATCTCTGTTTCGAGAGAGCTTCGATCTCCATTACCTGAAGAAGTCCTGAATAAACCTCCTGAACATCTCACAATGCGGACTAATCTCGAGTCCGAGGCTAAGGCCAAGGTCGAGATTCAGTTAGAACCACAAGAGGAGGCTAAACCCGAATCCAAACCAGAGCCGAAGAAGCCTAAAAACATCAAGAGAGTGTCAAGTGCAGGTCTTAGAACCGAGTCAGTATTACAAAGAAAAACCGAAAACTTCAAAGAATTCTATTCATTAGGAAGAAAACTCGGACAAGGGCAATTCGGGACGACATTTTTATGCGTAGAGAAGACAACAGGGAAGGAATTCGCGTGCAAATCGATAGCGAAAAGGAAGCTATTAACAGATGAAGATGTAGAAGATGTAAGAAGAGAGATTCAGATAATGCATCACTTGTCTGGTCATCAAAATGTTATATCTATTAAAGGAGCTTATGAAGATGTTATAGCAGTACATCTTGTAATGGAATGTTGTGGAGGTGGAGAGCTTTTCGATAGGATTATTCAAAGAGGTCATTATACTGAAAGGAAAGCAGCTGAGCTTACTAGAACCATTGTTGGTGTTGTTGAAGCTTGTCATTCTCTTGGTGTTATGCATAGAGATCTTAAACCTGAGAATTTTCTGTTTGTTAGTAAACATGAAGATTCTCTTTTGAAGACTATTGATTTTGGACTTTCCATTTTCTTTAAACCAGGTTTGGATTCATTTGATACTTTGATCTTTCATTATTTAGTTCCAAGTTTGGGTCTTTAACTTGAAAATTACATGATTTAGTTTAGGGGTGGGCATTGGGGTTTGGTTAGGGTATTTCGGGTTTTTCGGGTCCGTCTATATAGGAACTGCATAGATTTCGGTTTGGGTTTGGGTCGGGTTCAACTCGACATGGAACCAAATTTTGTAGGTTTGAGTTATTTTTTTAGTTTTCCATTCGGTTTATTCGGTTAATTTGGATTTTTGATCATATATTTTGGATTTGCAGTTTGTTTTTTTAGGTTATAAGGTAATTGAATTACCTGATCAAATGTATGGTTCAGTTTTGTTTTAGTTTTTTCGGTTCGGATCCAGTTTGGGTATGTTTGGTTCAAAACTCAATTAAAACCTGCATTCCTCAAATCAAAAATCTGAAATATGCCAATAATGCGAATGACCTAATAAAAAATACCTATATACATATATAAATACATTCGATTTTTCGGATATCTGTTCGGGCCTGGTTCGGTTTGAGTATTTAAACAAAGAATTCTAAAAATCATTCAGGTTATTTAAAACTATGATTCGGTTTTGATTCTGGATTTTTTTCGGTTTGGTTCCGATTCAAATTTCGGGTAAAATGCCCATCCCTAATTCAGTTATTGATTTTGGAACTCAATTTTTTCCTCTTTGCAGATGAAGTATTTACAGATGTTGTTGGTAGTCCATATTATGTAGCTCCAGAAGTTCTTAAAAAGAGTTATGGTCCTGAAGCTGATGTTTGGAGTGCTGGTGTGATTGTATACATTTTGTTAAGTGGTGTTCCTCCATTTTGGGCTGGTAAAGAAATGTATATATATAAGAGATTTATCACTTGTCCTAATTGATCTCTGAACAAAATCTTTGTTCTTTTCTGCTTATTTTGAACATTCAGAAACTGAACAAGGTATTTTCGAACAAGTCCTTCATGGTGATCTTGACTTTTCATCTGATCCATGGCCTAGTATATCTGAAAGTGCAAAAGACATAGTGAGGAAAATGCTTGTTCGAGATCCTAAGAGAAGATTAACTGCACATCAAGTATTATGTAAGTTATTTCGAACGGAATCTTTTCTCTCAAAGATAAAATGTGTTCTCGCAACCATTCGTTTCATTAGCAACAGCAACCAGCGGCAACTGGTGTCTATGTTGTTCGTTTGACTGTTTCAGCGAACAATCGCTAACATTTAATCGTTGTTACTACCTGCACGCAAACAAACAACACCTAAGTTTCAAATACATTGTCATGAAGTTTTGGTTTTGAACAGGTCATCCATGGGTACAAGTAGACGGAGTGGCTCCAGACAAACCTCTAGATTCTGCTGTCCTAAGCCGTATGAAGCAATTTTCTGCAATGAACAAGTTCAAGAAAATGGCACTTAGAGTAAGCAATATATTCAATGCTAAACAAAATCTAAAACCATTTTAAAAAGTAGACTCTCTCATAAAGAAAGAGACATTAAGTTCCTCTCCTTAATCTTATAGGTTATTGCTGAGAGCTTATCTGAGGAAGAAATAGCCGGCTTGAAAGAAATGTTTAACATGATAGATGCTGATAAAAGTGGTCAGATAACTTTCGAAGAATTGAAATCTGGTCTAAAACGAGTAGGGGCTACTAATCTCAAAGAGTCTGAAATTCTCGACTTAATGCAAGCTGTAAGTTTTAACTTCTTTTCTAGTTTGTGGTTTTAGTGCCATGCGCGGATATAAAGTTATAAAATTACTCCAAAATAAATGAATTATAGTAGTTTTTATAGTTTAAATTTTCATTTATTTATATATTTTGATTGATTTTTAAACTGTAGTTTTTCCAACTTATATTGTGATTTATTATTTCCTATTTTTTTGTTTTTGAAAAAAAGTCAGTAGATATTTTATACATTTTACTTTTAGATTTTTGATGAACTATAAGTTATATAACTAAAAAAACCAAATTAATTTATAAATTAAAATATATAATAAATTTTAAAATACTATAATAGCATAGATCATAAATAATATCTTTTCAGTAAAAATATTTTTGTAAATTCAAATTTGAAACTGAATTTGGTGCTGACACATAAAAAAAACTACTTCGTTTAATATATAAGAAGATGTGGGTTTTGTTTATAATTCAGGCTGATGTAGACAACAGTGGAACAATAGACTACAAAGAGTTCATAGCTGCAACATTGCATCTAAACAAAATAGAGAGACAAGACCATTTGTTTGCAGCATTTACATACTTTGACAAAGATGGGAGCGGATACATAACCCCCGACGAGCTTCAACAAGCTTGTGAGGAGTTTGGTGTTGAAGATGTTCGCATAGAAGAAATGATGCGAGATGTTGATCAAGACAATGTAAGCTTCTTTACACTTTTTATCATCTCATCATAAAGTTTCATATGTCTACACTTCTCATCATTGATCACATTGATAGTCCATTACATCATCTTCTTGATTACAATGGGGGTAGTTTGTGATTCTCATTAAATCTATGGGAATAGTAGAAACTCCTTTTTTTTGGGTCCTAAGATTAGATGAAGTAAACCAATGATGTGTTATAAGCAGTATTGTAATCTTTTTTGGAACCTTTAGTATTATATGAGAACTAGGGGTGTTTATTTCGGGTAAACAAATCGGGTAGTAGCTGGTAAGGGTCGGATATTAAAGTGTATCAAAGTATAGGTCGGATATTAGTGGATAAGGGTCGGTTCAGCTAGCTAAAATCTATACTCATAATTATCTGAACTCATAATATGCCCGGAAACATATAAGATAGTTTGGCTAATACAAACAAAATTTTAAATTTACAATGAAATATTGTTTACTTAATTCATTGTCTCTTACAAAAATCAAATATAAAATTGATTTGTTACAATAAACATAAAATACAAGTTATTTAAGTTTTTAGTTTTCGTTATTATACAAAAATTTATATTTACTTTAAAAAAATACTAGTAGTATCATTATTCTTATAACATATTTTAAAATCGCAACTATCAAAACGCGTTATTCAGTATTTATCATTACCTGTATCCAATCCTTTCATGTAAAATACGGGTTAGGTACTTGGAGAGTCGGTTAACTCGACCCAAAATGCTCAGACTTTAATGAGAACTTTAACAAAATTTCTTGTTGAATATTTTTGGCTAAATGAAATGAAAATGTTTGTTTTGCAGGATGGACGAATTGACTATAATGAGTTTGTGGCAATGATGCAAAAAGGAAGCATCACAGGAGGTCCAGTGAAAATGGGTCTAGAGAAAAGCTTTAGCATTGCTCTTAAACTCTAGTTTCAGTCTGTCCAAAATTATGAAAACTAAAACCAAGACCAAAAATCTTTGATCATGTTATGATTTGATTGTGTTGAAAACAAATACATAGCCAAGATTCACTTTTGCCTTCTTTTGGATGAAGTTGTGTCTTAGTGTTGTTTTGGGATCTGCATAGGTTGATACTGTTTACAAACATTATTTCTTGTCTGTAAATTTAAAAGGTCAAAGAAACATGAATGATTCGGAGAAAATATGAATGGACACAAATTTTCGTTGGAATACAGTTTTTTAACAGTTTTTACATTAATAGTTTAACCAATATAATATATCATGTTGGATCTTGGGAGTCTAGTATATATGGAATTTGGAGTGACTTGTATTGAATTGACAAATATAACGTTATTTAAACAATAATTTTAGAAAGTCATATGAAATATGTTGTTATTCAAATAAGAGTTTTAAAAAGTCTTATGAAATCAACTGTTATCGAAAATATTTTAAGTAGTAGATTTAGTGATTTTATGGTATTTTAGTGAATTTTTGTACTTAAAAATACTAAATTTCAAATCTCATAGTTTTATGTGGGATTGTAGAGAATTTTAAAATAAATCACATGAACTTTATCAATTCACCTAAAATCATCTAAAAACTCATAAAAACACAAATCTACAATAACTTCATTTGCCGACTAATAACAAAGACAATTAGTTTACAATTATAATTCAACCAGTCATCCACATTATTTTGGTAGATTTTTCAGAATTTATTCACAATAGTAGCACTAAAACAAAAATCCACATGATTTGTGGTGATTTGGTAATAATCATATTATATAAACCGGAACGCGTTTAACGTGGATGCGACACGTAAGCGAATTATAATAAACTAAATCGTGACATGTGGCATTGTTAATTAAGACTATGATATGTGTCAACGTAGTATTTTAAAGTAATGGAAACTTTTTTATTGTTAGTTTATTATTCTTTTTTAAATAAAACAATAAGAAAAGAAAATATTTATTGCTTTTTAAATGGTAACTACATAATAACAAAAGAAAAATATTTATTTTATACATAAATTATAAAATTAAAATAACTAAAATGTATAACATATAAAAGATTAATAATTAAGTTTGAAGAGCAAAAAATATATGTACACTTTTATGTTTGTTTAACCCTAAAAATATATAATAACATTGATTATCATATTTAAATCAAAATAATTTACTTATACCCGCGTATCACACGAGACCTAACCTAATAGATATTATAAATCATAAATTTCATAATTCATCGAATCATAAAAAATACTTTAAAACTCCAATTTATTATAAATTTTTGTTTCAACTTTCAATACACCAATTAGTAAGTTTAATTTATTTTTATGAACCTAACTTACTTTTTTTAAGTTTGAAGGAGAAATATAGAAGTGGGTCTCACAATCAACTTATTTCTCCAATAATAGTTGACCAAAACATTTCTCTAATAATAAAAAATTTAAAGCATGCGTATGTTGTTGACATATAAAAAAGTGTGCATTTTTAGATTACGAGTTCTTGGTGTATAATATTATTAAATTAGTTTATATTTTTCTATATTTTTAAAAAGTGATTAAAATGTCAATTTCAAAGCTGTGTCTCTATCCGCTTTAGATTTCTATATTTTAGTCCACAAAACGTGATCATCATTAACTGTGATCATAAAAGTTTCATTTGCGCATGAATGTATGGCTCTAATTGTTCAAAAGCAAATATGTTGGTTCTTGTTTAAAGTATATATTAAATGTAAGTTTTTCTATTTTATTTTAAATGTAAGTTTAAAGCCTTTTTTAAAAATTTTGTACCTTTAATTTATAAAAAATGCTTTTTGGAAAAAGAATTTGATCAAGATGAAGAGTTGGAAAACTGATATCTGTAATTTTTTTTTTCAGAATAAATGAAATCGTCGGATAATTCATTCACCGGATTGTTAATAGATTAAAAGCATAACATAAAATTTAATGAATCAAAAATAATAATTTAATAATTCCATGTTTAATCTTCGATCTAAACGAACATGACAATTTTTAACAAGTGGAAATCACTAAATCATCCCTTGATAAATACAATTTTTGATACATATATGTTTTCCATAAGAAACCACACTAGATGAATAAATTAATATAAACATGCAAACTCAAAATACAATCATATCCTAAAAATCTGAATTAGTTCAGTGTATTTGTTAAATTTCAACATCATGAATCATGAGCTGTATTTTTCACAATGGATTGAGTTATGTTTTTAAATTCCATTACAAGAAAAAAAAGAAGAAGTAAGTGAGAAAAACGATCATGAGAGCATGAGTTAGTGTAGGGACTATTAGCTTTTAAGTTAATGACACATGGTTAGGAGTTAGGACCTTATCATTATAGGTCATACCTAACTTTTTTTTCTAAGATTTTAAAATCCTTAAGTATTATCCTTCATGAACATTATAAAGTCTTATCATTCACATGGACTGGATAATTTAAAATTTTAAAAGTTCGTTTGAAGCATAATATATATATTTTTTATAACACACAGTATTATGAATAACTTGAATGATATTGGCTAGTTATATAATATATAACCATACGAAACTTCATTTCTCCCATTGTTATAGTGCATCATATTGGAGTTAGTTAGTTGGATGATGTAAATGTATATAAACAGCATAATGTACACTTTAGTATAATAAGATGAGAATATATTTCTATCTTTCACTCGATTAATATGGTATCAGAATTTTTGACTTGTTGACTTAGATAATTTTTCCGAGAAAATATGGTTTCGAGCCTCAAATCTTTCAAGATTTCTTCATCATCATCTTCGATTGAACTCATTTTTAGCTCATTTATCTTATGTCTTCTTTTATTCTCTTTCTTTGACCTTCGCTATCGCAAATTTCTTCCAATTTCAGTTGCGATAGTTTTTTTTTCATTTTCGCATATCTCTTAAATCGAAATCTTTAAAGTCAAAATGGCTACAACAGCCGCAACGAATACTTCTTCTTAAACGTCTACTGATTTTAGATCTTCAGTTGATCGATATGATAATCTTTACTTTCTCCCTAGCTCTGATCATGCCGGAATAGTTTTTGTCTCTGATCGATTAACAACTGGTGCATATTATCATTCTTGTCGTCGAGCACTTCGAATGGCTTTAAACGTCCGTAACAAACTAAGGTTCATCGACAGTACGATTACTAAACCCGAATTAGGTTCTAAAGATTACGGTTCTTGGTCTAGGTGCAATGACATGATTCCAACCTGGCTTATGAACTCTATATCAAAGAAGATAGGACAAAGCTTGTTATTCATTTCCTCATCTAGAGATGTATGGAATAATTTGTCATCTAGATTCAAACATGATGATGCACCACATATTTATGAAATTGAACATAGATTAAGCTTGTTACAGCAAGGTTCATCCGCTGTCACTACATATTATATAGACTTATTCACATTGTGGGAAGAATATAGGAATTACATTGAGTTACACGTATGCACATGTCGTAAATGTGAGTGCACAGCTGCTACTTCTTGGGAGAAACTTCAACAGCGAAGTCGAGTTACCAAATTTTTGATGGGATTAAATGATTCTTATGATGCAACTAGAAGACATATCTTAATGATAAAGCCAATGCCAAGTCTTGAAGATGCATTTAATATTGTAATTTAAGATGAAAGACAGAAGACAATCAAACCATCTACACCTCAAGATAATCCTGTATTTCAGAATACATCACATATTCCACCTCAACAATTCACATCAAATCCAGATACAAATATACAAGATTATAATGCATTTTCTATTCAGAATCAGTATAGACCACGTCTGCCAAGACCAGTTTGCACTCATTGTGGTGCCACATGCCATGTTGTTCAAAAGTGTTTTAAGAAACATGGATATCCACCAGGATATATATAGTCAAAAGTGGTCAATGATTTCAATCACTAACTTAGAATCAAGTCCAGTTACAACGTCAACCTCAGTTTCAACCAAGAAATCAATATAAATTTCATAATATGGCCATATCACATACCATAGTGATATTACTCGGTTTTAGTGCCTTATAGTAGGTATTTATACTTGATATTTGGAATTATCCGAGTGTTTTCCTTGTATTTTGGCATATTTTCAGGATTTTAGGTATTCGGGATGTTCTATAGTAAAAAGATGTATTTCAGAAGATTTCATGTGCAAACGGACAAAATGAAAACAGAGGGATCGATCAAAATGAAGAATGATCGATCCATTGCCTACACGTACAAAGATATCGATCGATCCAAGCTTGGATGGATCGATCCAATGCTCTTGGAAACTTACGTAAAGACTGATCGATCAATCTCCCTTAGGTCGATCGATCTCAAATAAGTTGATGTTCTTACCTAGCGAGAGTGTTGTCTTGAATGTCTATGAACAATTGAATATGAACTTAATGCTTGATTGAATTATTAGACATGCGAGAGTTTATTTCTTATGATTCAAACATAAGGCTTAATACTCCAAGAGAAGATTAATCTAGTTATGTCTTCCATGTTCAGAACTATTTTCAATATTAAATCATGCATGTTAACCTGAGGTTCAAACCTGAATAGATGTGGAATTCCCTATTGCCTGACGCCTTAGTTATTTGATTTACATCCGTTTCAATTTACCATTATTGCTTAGATTTTAGTTGCAACCCCCTATTTTATTTGTCTTAGCTAGAATCAATATTGAAATGAAAGTCGCACTATCTGGTCTATGTGGAATTCGACCCTAATCTATACTACTTAGATATGTTCTCTGCAGTTATATTTAGGATTAAACCTCTGAACCTATCACATAGCTCAAGTTTCAACTGATTCTGAAGTGTATCATCCTCTTCCTGCCCTGAATCCAATGAACTTAAATGTTGGATCAATGAATCAAAGTCAGCTTCAATATGTGTTTCAACAACTTTTCTCACATGTGCAAGTTTCAGATCCTGTACATTCTACTTCAACTAATTCCATATCAGAGGCTGGTGTTATGGCTCTTCATTTTCATCTGGTACTGTCTCAATACCCTTTCCATCTACTTCTTTAATTTAGAAAATAACATACTCACTTTTCAACATCATTGCCTATATTCTCTATATACAAATCTCCTTGTTGGTTCTTTGATAATAGATAGTGGTGCAACAACACATGTTTGTGCTGACATATCATTATTCATTGAGACAAAACCTGTATTTGGAATAACAGTTTCCTTACCTAATGATGCTAGAGTAGATATCACTCACACATGCACTGTGCATATTTGCATCATTAACTTTTCATAATATTTTACATGTCCCTGCATTTCGATTTAATCTCATATCTACTAGTAGCTTACTGAAATCAAAACTATTCAGATCATTTTTTATCCTGAATCTTGTTATATTCAGGAGTGTTTTCGGGGATTAATGATTGGTAAAACTATTTTGTTGCATAATCTTTACAGCATGATCATAGTAAAAAAAATAGAAGCAGTTCATTGGATCCTTGAAAGTTGATGGAAATCTTTGGCATAGCCACCTAGGACATCGATAAATGGACAAGTTACAAGTTATTTCTCAAGCTTTAAACATCAATAAGGATAGTATCATACATAGTCAATCATGTTCCATTTTTCCATTAGCTAAACAAAAATGCTTACCTTTCAATCTAATAATCATTTGTCTGCTAATGCTTTAGATCTTATACACTTAGATATCTGGGATCCTTTTTCAATATAGTCAATAGAAGGGTATAAATACTTTCTTACCATTGTTGATGACCCAACTCGTGTAATGATATTACTCGGTTTTAATGCATAATAGTGGGCATTTATGTCTGCTATTCTACATTTGGCGCTAGAGAGAGGGGTGGGTTTGAAGGTTTTGGAGAAGAAGAACAATGGTGAAAAGGGGGAAAAAATCTCGCGTTGGGTAGGGGAAAGAGGGAAAAATCTCTAAATATGCAGTAATTACTCATTGGTTTCATGATTTTGCTAATTATCTTGCTGCTGATGACCACAAGACTTTACAGGTTACCGAAAGAAGAAGTTCTTAAGAGATGTCATACACTATTATTGGGATGAGCCAAATCTTTACAAGCTTTGTTCAGATGGTATGTTCCGGAGATGTCTACATGAAGAGGAGATTCAAAATGTCTTATACCATTGCCATGGTTCTGAATATGTGATATTACTCGGTTTTAACGCTTTATAGTAAGAATTTATTCTTTCTATTCAACATTATCCGATTTTTTCTCTGCTACAGGTTTCTAGGTGTTCGGGATGTTTTGGATGCAAATTAGCATATTCAGGTGAAGAATCCAGCAGAAAGGTCCGAATATTTCCAACGTTTGAAGATGTTCCCACCGATGGATGAAGCTGAAATTTTGACACAAGATAGCCACATGAGTTAGCTTTCATATGCAAGTGGTTTGAAGTCGATCCATCGGTGCAATCAAAAGTTATGGCTATTTTGCTGAAGGCTGGTCAAGCTGCCTCGCAGATGAAGCAGTGCAAGCCAGACCGATCGGTCCAAACTCTCTGGAAAAATCAGAAAACTCATACCGACCGGTCCATACCGACCCGGAGCAGCCAGACCGATCAATCCAGCCTCCTGCGAGAAATTCGGAGATTTTCCATATTTTTGCACATGTGTTCTCAAGATTTATCAAGATTTCCTATTTCTATTTTATTTCTTTTAAACTATAAAAGCCTTCTGGCTTAGGTTTATTATTTCAAAAGATTTATTTTATTTCTGAGAAAATTACCGAGGAAAAGAGATTTTGAAACTCTGTATTTGGGAGAAGATTTCTGAACCTCATTATATATCTATATTTAATTTA
>OVBE01004701.1:0-23316 GCA_900406425.1 Iberis pinnata | reverse complement strand
CAGAACTGAGAATAAAAAAAAACATTTTAGCTAAAAGTTATTTTTAGCTAAATTCCACATATAACGAATTTAAACAATCTGTATATATATATGATACCTCGAAATCAAAATAGCAAAATCAAAAAATCTGTATATAGCTAAATTCCACATTTGCAGTCTGACATTGCAAATTAACTAAATATGAGGAAGATACCTTCTTGATTAAACAATGGAGCTTCGAATCAGTGAGATCAACAATGTCCTGAAGTAACGCATACACTGAAGATCTTCTGAAAATAATGAAGAAAGAGAGATAGAACTAAGTCGATCGATCGACTTGATTATGTTGAAAAAAGTTAGCATTTTTTGTATTATCTGCAATAGTAAGTGCCAAAACTAAGAAAATTTACGGGCCTCAATATTTTTTTTTCCCGGGAATGAAAAAATAGCATCCAAAAAAATGAAACGCTATTGATAAAACCCGTGTCCATATACAATAGCAGTTACACAAAAATGCTATCCTGGAACGCTATCGATAGTCATATTTCTTGTAGTGTAAATCGCATTGAACCAAGTACTAAAATTTTTTTTAAAAAAAAAACATTGAAATAAAAATATATATAGAGATAGACATGGGACTTCCTCCCAAGTGAGCTTGTTTTAAGTCACTAAGCTTGACTTCCTGTTTTTAGGATTAGCAACCCTGAGACGGTTCTCCAAAAAGAACCGAGGTCTTTTCTGAGAAATATCTTCACCAGATAGTACTCTCCTTGATCAGGAAGTTATTGGAACATAGTGGATCCACATTTCCCAGATAATACTTGAACTTTTTGTTGAGTAAAAACACTTGGTCTCCATTCTTGATTTCCAAAGTTCGGGTATGAGGTTCCAAATATTTTTCAGAAATTTGAGTGTCCGCAGGTGGTTTCTGAGGTGGTACACGCTCAGGTTGAGGTTTGTATTCAGGATTTCCTTTTCCTGGATCCTTCGGGTTGTCTTCAGCTCTGGACATTTCCATTGTCCTGATTTCCTTCAACTCCACAAAAACTCCTTTATCTGGTTCCTTAATAAGCTTGGAACTTTCATGGTGCAGTCTAGACCTTGTTGGTTCCTTTCCGATTCCATCTTCAACTGCTTCACTGCTTGAGTACCCATTCTTCAGATTGTCTTCATTCAGTTCCTTCACAGGGAATAGCTGAACTTGGACAGTGAGATTCTTAGTTTTGGTCCCGATGTTGAAAATCATTTTTGAACGTCTCCCTACGTTCAGCTTGATTTGACCTTTCTTGACGTTGATTACAGCTCCAACCGTTGCTAGGAACAGTCTTCCAAAGATTAATGTATCCTTAGGCTCTTCATCCATCTTCAATACCACAAAGTCTGTGAGTATTGTTGCATCTTTGATCTTGATGGGTAAGTTTTCTAAGATACCAACAGGATGCCTAACCGATCTGTCTGCCATCAACAATTTTATGTTGGAAGCCTTGAACTCGTCAAATCCCAGCTTCTTGGCAGTGGACAGAGGCATTAGGTTGATAGATGCTCCCAAATCACATAGGCATTCGTCAAAGGTTAGGGATCCTAGTGAGCAAGGCAAGGTGAATGAACCAGGATCCTCTTGCTTCGTTGTTATCAAGGCATTGCACTCGACATATGGTTCCAGCACTTTCTGAGCTATCTCTTCCTTCATAAGTTTCTCAAAGACATTTGGGTATTTCTTGAAACGTGATGGAAATGGCAGTCTTGGGACATAGGGTGGTGGATCATAAGGTTTTGCAATCTCTTTTGGAGTTAGTGACTTCTCAACAGGCTTTTTACCAGGAACATACTCTTCATAATCCAGAGGTGCATCTAAGTTTGAACTCAAATCCTCCCAACTTGAACCACACTGACCTCAGTGCAAATAAGAGGGTAAGGTGGAGTAGGAATATCAGTTGTCTGCTGGAGATAGATGGCATTGATGTTAGCATATTCCTTTGGGTTCTACACAGACTTTCCCAGAAGATGCCCATTCGTAGAAGCAGAAGTGGATGCGGTCTTTCCTTCGAGGGTAGTGACCCAAAAGTTTAGAGTTCCAAGCTTCGAATATATTGCACCGAATAAAGTGTCCATCTTGTGTTGGAGTTCACCAAATTTCTTTGATGTCTCGAGTGCATAATTGGCTTGACCTTGAAGAATTTGTTGTAACATAGCTTCAATGTTGAAAGGTTGAGCTGGAGGTTGGTTAGATGAGAAATCGGGAGGTGCACCAGTAGGTTGTTGCTGTGGTTGTTGAAAACCGTTTTGTTGTTGCTGCTTTGGGAAGTAACCTCTGGTCTGGTTGTAGTTGTTAAAAGGTTGAGAGTTCTTTAGTTGTTAAGGTGGGTACACTTGGTCTTGTGGGTTAGCAACGTTGTTGCTTCTGTAAGAAAGATCAGAGTTGTTAGAGTAGTTGAAGTACCCTTTGTTGTAACCACCTTTGTTTTATACATAACACATTTCTTCTTGTTGTTGAACTTCGGCAGCTTGTATCTGAAGTCGTTCTTCATCAGAGATGAAGTAAACCTGATGTTGTTAACCCAGGAGTAACCTGTCCAACTTTTAATTGAGTGCCTTGATCTCCTTCTTTTTTCTATCATCAGAAGCAGAACTACCTCGAGGTGTTCTGTCATAGTCCTCACTATAAATCTCATCAGATTGGGCTTGGTTCTCTACTAACTCTCATCCTTCATCCACACTTTTGTTAAGGAAGTTCCCATTACTCGCTGTATCTAGCAACATTCTAATCTTGGGCAAGGCACCTCGGTAGATGGTGCTAAGTATTGATGCTTTCTTGAATCCGTGATGGGGGCATTGCATTGTGTAGTTCTTGAAGCGCTCCCATGCTTCAGAGAAGGTTTCAACATTCTTTTGTGCAAAGCTTGAAATGTCATTCCTCAGTCTAGCTGTTCTGGAAGTTGAGAAGAACTTTGCAAGGAATGCTTTCTTGCATGAATCCCAGGTTTTGATGGAGTTCCTGGGAAGTTACTTCTCCCATTGGTGTGCCTTCTCCCCCGAATAGAAAGGGAAGAGGCGTAGTTTGAAAGCATCCTCACTCACACAATTTATCTTCGTGAGGCTGCATAAGCGATCAAACTTCAAGATGATCGAGTGGATCCTCCATAGGTAGACCGTGGAACTTGTTCCCCTGCACCATTGCAATAAGACTATGCTTGATCTCGAAGTTGTTGTTTTGAACTGCAGGTGGACTGATCCCATGTTTGATGGTGTGAGTGTTGGGGTTGTCACCAACACCTATAGTGTGTTGGTTGTCTTGTTCAGCGTTGTTCGCTATTTGTAAGTCCAACCGTCTCAAGTGTTCTGCATGTTCTTGTTCACGTCTTTCCCAAGAGTGTTCCTGTTCAAGAGCTCTGATGTCGTTAACGAGAGGAATCAAGTCTGTTGGTCCTCTGCTTCTCAGGTTCATACACTGCTAAGCAGCCTGAAAAGAAAGCAAACAAAGGTAAACTAGTAAGTAAAGTAGTAAAAGAGGCTTGATCTCAAAAGATCCAAAATCCAAAATGTAGTAAACAACACCCAAATGGCAACGACGCCAAATTGATAGTAGGATTTTTGAGGTCTTGAGGTATCAATTCCCCATCATTGTAGTATAGATGAGGTATCAATCCAATTGGGTGTGCACTAGCAATCAAGATTGCAATGGATGCTTCTAAGTGAAGCTAACAGTAAAAAGGGGCGGTTGCTAACAGGTATTAAGTGAAGTGAAACATGCGGGAACTAGAAAGAAATCATAAACAGAACAAAGATCATAAAAAGACTAAAATGCTAAAAGGAAAAAAAACAGAGTAAAAAGCAGAGAAGGTGAAGATGTAAACCAGTGTGAAGCAGTTCCTAAGGACAAAAGGTAATCAACCAGAGATCCGTCCCAATCTACCTAAGCACCTAACATACCTCAAACAACAGTGAGGTATCCCTTCATAAGTAACCAAGTCCAATCCCTTTATAAATGGAATCAACCTAAGAAATCACCAGACCTAACTCACGTTAACAGTACACTACCTAGAAGGCATTAAGAACCAACCTACCAAAGCCAAACATCCCCCAAGTCATCCAACCCCCTAGGCTGAGATGCATATCCTAAGCATCTAGGGCGTTGCATAAGGATAGAATAATCTCAGAAATCACCATGATCAGACATTCCATTGAACGCTTTTTGGGCGCTAGATTGTCCAAGTTTAGATTTCGATTGGCGTGAAAGAAACCTGCATTAAGCACAATGAAACAGAAAGGATGTATATTCAAACAAGCTTAGGTGCCTAAGGTGAGATCAGGACATAAACCCTAGTCTACCCCATCCTGGGGAACTTAGGAAACTACTCACTACTCATGGAAATGAAAACAGGAAAAACAGAAATGACAACTTCAAAGCTAAACATGATGATCAAAGACTAAACAGTTGAAGAACAGCAAGAACAGTAAGAACTCAAACCCAGAAAAGAAAGAGCAGCAATAAAACAGTAACTACCCAGAAGATGATCAAAGCTTAAAACAGAAGATTAAAAACGAAAATGAAAGATCAACATGCACCAGATAAGCAACAACCTAAAGCTAAGTATGAAAATAAAGAAAAAACAGTAGATTAGCATAAACTTAAAATATTTTGGGTTTTTACACCTAAGAACATGAAGAACAATAAAGGAAATGAAAACCTAAGACAAAAACCTAAAAAGGAAAGAAAAACAAGACTTAGGTAAAAGGAGGTGCTTTGGGGCTTTTATAGTGTTCAGAGAAAAGCCTTAAATCGCACTAAAGACATAAACTAATCATTGGCTCAAATCTTGGGTCAGGTCCACTCTGGAATTGAGTTGGTCGGGTTGGAGCGTGTTTGACTCGAGTTGAGAAGAGTTCAATATCGATCTGAGCCGGGGATGCTTGAACGAGATCGATCCGTGTGCATGCTTGAGATTGATCCAGGTGCGTGTGACTTGAGTGAGATCGATCCAGGCTTATGATGAGATCGATCTGGTTTGAAGCTGAGATCGATCCAGAGTGAAACTTGAGATTGATCTGGGATCGATCCAAAAGTGGGCTGGGATTGATCCAGAGTTGAGCTGGGATCAATCCAAAAGTGTGCTGAGATCGATCCAGAGTTTGATGCGGGATCGATCTGGGATCGATCCAGAAGTGAGCTGAGATCGATCCAGATGTTGCAGTAAGATCTATCCACAGTTTGATGCGGGATCGATCTGGGATCAATCCAGAAGTGAGTTAATATCGATCCAGATGTTGCAGTAAGATCGATCCAGCTTTGTGTTGAAATTGATCCAGTTGAGTGCCAGTCCATTCCACTGTTAAGTGTTGGTCCATTCCATGTTAAGTGCTGCAATTCTGAATTCTCACAAAACCTTCCTGAAAACTCCTGAAAGTCCTGAAAAATCTCCAAAATGTGTACATATGTGAATTCTAATGCAAAAGTCATAAAAATCACAAACCTCAGAATTGATGCTAAATGACATGTAAAAACCATGAAAATTCAGTCATCACACCTCGGCCCTCTCGATCCCCATGTGCCTCATGGTTTCAAGGAACAACATGTCCATGGTGCTTCCGGTATCAATTAGGACGCGTGAAACCTTACAATTGGCCCCAATTTCAACCCGAACAACCAAAATATCGCCAGGTGGGTGATCCAGCTGCAAAGCATCACTCTCAAAGAAGGTGATTTTACAGCTCGGGACCGGGTGGACCTAGCCTTCCCGAACTCAGCTCTCCTTATGTGGGATTTGATTGAACGTACTAAATCTTGATAGTGTCTCGATCCCCCCAGAATGAACTCTATCCGCTTTTTCTAGGAAGATTTAGAGGTCTCTGCTCTCTCCGGACTTCGGGTTTGCTTTGGTGCGGGCTCCTGGTCATGTCCTCCACTTATTCCATCTTGCGTCGAACTTCCTCCAAGTCAATGTTCGCTCCTACTAAACCGTCTTGCGTAAGTTTCTTGCTTATAAAACTTTTAAGTTTAAAGCACTCGTGTGTGGAATATCCATTGCACTTGTAGAGTTCGCAATAGGCGTCTGGATTATGCCCCATCATCTTTGATCCTTCCTTGATAGAGGGTCTCTTTTTCCTTTCTCCACATTGTAGGAGTTTGATCCCCCACTTCGGTTCTCCTTCTTTTCGAACTTCTTTTGCGTAGACCCTCCTTCGGGACCCTTGCTGGGGTTCTTGAACTTCTTTGAGAGAGCGAACCTTTCTTCCTCTGCAGTGATCCAGTTTGTGGAGCGGTGAAGAGCGTCCTCAATGGTATCCAGTTTGTTGATAGTTAAGTCAAAGCGGAAAAGAGACTCATGCCAAAGTCCATGCTTCACTGTGGCTAGCGCCGGGGACTCACTAACGCCAGCGACTTTTGCTTTTACAGCTTTCAAACATTCAATAAACTTCCGCATACTCTCCGTAGGATCCTATGACACAGTCTACAGGTCAGCATCTGAGGCACCCTTCTCCATGAAGATGGAGTAGTATTTCACAAATGCTACAGATAGCTGGGTGAAGCTATCAATGGAACCAGGCTTAAGTTGCGAGAACCACTCCAAGGCGGACTTTATGAGGTTTTCCACAAACAACCTACAGTACCCCGCATCCTTTTTGTCTTCACTGAAGTGAGCACGGGTCACCGTGATCCAAAAGGCAGTCATATATGCCTTCGGATCAGATTTTCCTTCATAAAGGGAGGTCTGAGCTTCTCGGTCTCTTTTATTCTTGCTTCCACGATGCGCATAGTGAATGGAGTTTTCTCCGTCTCCGCGATCATGCAACTCAGCGTGTGTCTTGTCGATTGACCGACGCAAGCTTTTGTAGTCTCCTGAACCTAGGCCAGAAGGGAGCTCACAGGTGTTATCTGTCATAGCCCAAGCTAAACTCGGAGTGCTCAATACATCGTTTCCACCAAGGGGAACAGAACCATCTCCTCCACGAGAATTCTCTGGAGGATCAGAGTTGTTCCCACTGAGGACAAAACCCCCAAGGTCCCGGTTGGGTTCGGCTCGCGGAACCTCCTGTTCCGACGGGATCCCCACCAGGGAGGTATGTCGTCATCACCGGTGGGGGCAGATTCCTCTGTGCTCCCATCTGCGCCTCCATCTCGGTCTGGGCACTCGCGAGGGTCGCCAATTGGGTTGTCAGGTTCTCCTCGTGACTATTGAAGCGAGCAGCGAGTGCATCACTTGAATCTTTCTGTGTTTCAACAGAGCTCACCAGAGTCGCGAGAAGAGCTTTCACCTCTGCTAGACCATCAACAGTTGGGTTGTTCACTGGTGAATCCATCTCTTCTTGCTAGGTAGGGATGACTTCTTTAGAAATTTCTTCAGGTCCCCATAGTCAGCGCCAAAATGTGAGAGCAGATTTTCCCTCACACCCAATTTGATTGAAATAATTATAAATAAAAGATAACTTTATTAGAAAATGTGTTTGATTACAATGTTCTCTTAAGAATTACAAGTTCTCTCAAGTATATGCTAAGTTTTACAAAAGTTTTTCAGTCCGCTCTCCGGACCCCCCCCCCCCCACGGAGACCATTTATAGGACTCTCTGTGCGGTCCCCTCTGCATCTCTCGGACTCAATATGTCTTAAATTCTCTTGATTCGCTGTTACGCCTTTTGAACTTCTCATAACCGTCAGCTCAGGCCGCTCTCATCGTTTCTTTGGAGACTCCGCACAACGAGTTTCCTAGCGAGTTGAGGCGGCCCACGCGAAGCTCTGCTCGTGATGGGCTTCGCTGGCCCATTATTCACTTCTCATGTTTATGGGCTTCGAGTGGCTTGTTGTGGCCCATATTCGAGTATACCTTCACGACTCTCCGACCGTGATCACGACTCACCGGACTTTGACTCTCTGCTTGACGGACTCCCCACGCACTGAGCTTTCTCCGTGTGTTGAGTTCTCTCCATGCGTTGAGGGGTCTACGGAGCATCGAGGCCATCACCTCGTCATGATCGTCATTAAGTCCCTCGCAGCATCAGGTTTCCCGCACACCGAGCTTCCACCGTGCGCCGAGTTTTCTCCGTGCGATGAGGGGTCATCGGAGCACCGAGGCAACTCCCCGCGCACCAAACTCTCTTCGTGCACCCATTCTCTGGAACACTGAGACTGCTCTCTGAATGCAGTTTAACTCCGAGTGAGCTGCTTCAGCCCATTCTCCTTATCTTTGCACCACGAGCCGACCCGAGCCCAGCATATTCACCCGAGTCAATTTGTGCGTCCACAACAAGATTAGATTTCCTTTAACGTAGGGTTTTGGTTGTTGGCTTGTTAAGATTTTTTTAACATTCATTATTGATTTTTAATAAAGGATTTGGTTTTAGAAACGAGCTTCGTACGAAGTACGGTGAAGAGTATTCACAACCCCGAGAAAGAGAGTAACTTTCTCAAACCCCTATCTCAATTAGTTTCCGCCTCTCTGTCAGTACCCGTACTTGTGACTATTTTATTAAATATGTAGTTATACATAAGTTTTTTATCGTGTATATATATATATATATTAATGCATTCATGGAAAAATGATTTTAAGTATTAAGTTGTGTAATATATTGGAGTAGTTAGCTTTTTCATGTCTTATTCTTTGTTTATACATTAAATTTTATAATTAAATTGATTTGGTATAAGATAATTTCTTGTATGGTCTCGTACAATAATTTAAATTTAAAAGAATAAATGATTTCAAACGGAAAAAAAAAAAAGATAAAAAATCATATTTAAACAAATTATTAAACCGATTTAACACTAGTCAAAATTTAAAATCGATTAAAATTACAAAAAAAAATTAAGGTTAGTTTGGTTTGATTTTTTTCTTTCTAAAATTTAGATATTCAAATCTGAAATTTGAAGCTAAAATACTCGAACCCAACCTGGAACTATAAAATATCGCAATGGGTTCTAGATCTCCTACCTGAAAAACTTTATCCGAATCTGAACGAGTACCCGAATATTCACCCCTACTTATAACAAGAAAATTAACTTTAGCTTCCTCTCTATTTTTTCCAGCCGCTAGATCCAGTCGCCGATGACTTACACAGCGCGGGGCCCGGATATGTGTTCGTTTTTTCTTCGGCTAGATGGTTTAACATGGTGTGGGGTTCCTTCTGGTTCCTTTTTCAGAGAGACTTTGGACTTGTTAGGTGCTGTTGTGGTTGCGCCGCGATGGTGGAAACGCTTGGCCGCTAGGAAAATGGTGCACCGTAGCTGCAAATGTCTCCCTTCTCGTCCGGAGAAACTTTATAAATGTCCTACCTTCACCGGATGTGTAGCCTTCCCATCTCCGTGCGGGGCATGTCGTGCTCCTCTTGGTTCTCAGAGATTTCAAGGTTTGGAAAACAACTCTGTTGACGCTAACTTTCCTTTCGCTAGCTCAATGTCGTTTTCCTTGGGCTTGTCATATCCTCGATGATCCTGGTATGGATTGTATTTGGTCTTGCCCAGAGTTGATGGTAGGGTTCTTAGATCTGTTTTGGTTTCGGTTTAGTGACTTATGTTTCGAGCTTCGTCCAATAACCCCTCCCGTTCTTCGGTTTTGGGTGGAGTTATTGGTAGGTTATAGGATTTGTATATGTTTGGCTTTAGTGTCATCTTTCCTATTTCATCATTTAGTTATTTTCTTTTCGATATTAAGGTGGTTAAGGTTATGCCCATATGGTTTGTTTGGCCGGCTTAGTCCATGTTTTGGCAGTGGTTTGGGTTTCAGGTCCAGCTTCCATCTGTTAGGGTTGTTGTTTATTTTTTTCGAGTTCGGTCTTTTGCTTCATCATTTGCGGTTTAGTGTTTCCTGACAATTAGTGCGGCTCTCCTTTCTCCTACATCCAGGATCAGTCCAAGATCTTGTCATGTGTTAATTTTTTTTTAAAGTTTTCACCGATGTTTATATTATCTTTGCCGTGTTCGGTTCAAAGTAAAGTTTGAGGCATTGTCTTCTCAATTCTTTTAGTTTCCGGATGAGTTGTTCATCTTCCATTATGAGGTACCATTTGGATTTACATCGGGAACGATAGGGAGGTCTCGTTAAAAGTGTTCTTATCACCTGGCCTATTCTTTTGGGTTTTTGAGTTGTCGCCTATCTTTCGCCTAGCCTTCTCCTTGGTCTATTGGTCCTCCTTTCAATTTAGTTAGGGGCCATTTGCCTCAAATCCTTGTTTTGACTCCAGGAACTTATCCATTTTACCGGTTAATTTTATATAATTGTTGTTGCAAATGCCGTTTTTGTAGTAGACGTGTATTTCCTTTAATTCATAAATAGACGAAAAAAAACATATAACAAGCAATAGTTAACACCTTTATATCCAAATTGAAATTCTTTTGAGTTGGAAAATTAATCAGACAGACATACAAGTTTACAATAATTTTTTTTTTGAAAAGCAAATTCATTTCCGATCAAAATACTTGATAACGTAACAACTCGACAAAGATCCAAAATAAACAAAACGCAACCACTAACCGCACACCTCAATAATGATTCCCCTTTTGGTGTTGGACTAAACCACGGTTTTTAAGTCAACAATCAGGATGAAACAGATGATTAGATGCACAAGGAAACCGGACCAGGGGTGGGATTTACTTTTGAAGCGATTTGGGGTCCAGAGGAATGGTTCCAACAGTTAAGATTGCAGGAGACCCAGTAACTTTTATGGGAACTGATCCTACTTTGATAATGTCACTGTCATCAGAAAGAGAAGCATCCACCACTTCACAAGGATTTGTCATCTGGTATGATGAGCCAGAGGTGACTGGTTCAGACTTGGCTTGACTCTTGTTCAGGCGAGAACCAGTGGTTAGCTCAGAGTCTGTACCCCTTGGGTTAATGCTGAGAGAGCTGATTTTCTCAATGGAAGAAATATCTTCTTCACTGCCTACCTTTATGGTGGCCTGCTCATTCCCATCTGGCTTTGGACGAGCCTCTTCATTTTTTTCTGCAGAAGTTACTGAAGGTATCTTAAAGGCTTCCATCGAGATTTTCTTTTGTCCGTCAGAGAAATCTGGTCTGTGTAATGGTAAAGGGCTAAGAAAAGTCCTGTACGGTAGCCTGGTTCTCTCATCCTGCATGACTCTCTGTCGGTTTTCATAATACACAAAATCATCTAGTAACGAAGTCCTTTCTACATGACCTTTGAATACTTTTAACACCTCCAGACCTTGTTTCAGCATTATCTGCACAAGAAAACGACAGATGAGTAAATGATCTGCATATGAAGCATCTTCAAAGCTAGTATTGCTAATAAGAATGTTTACCTCTTGTGTGTCTCGACTGTTAGTGACTGGTTTATTCTCATTGTTTTGTAATATGATGTGCCTGAAATAGCTATTGGGAACATCTTTAATGATGTGCCACTTGACAGGAAAGCTTCCACTCCATTTGTCTTGCTGCCAAAAATCCATGTCTTTGTCAAAAGAAACAGGACCAGTCATCTCAGCCATGCCACAGAACAACCCACTGGCATTGACCTAAAAAGACACGTGTTACATCAGAATAAGACCAAAGTGTTAGCACAAAAAAAGCTAGCATATAAGATAAAAGAAGGAGAAACTCACAGAAAAGAATAAGAATATTGGGCATTCAGAAGATGTCTCAGTGGCTATTTTCTGAGCATCTTCGTATGCATTCTGCAATTTCTTGTTGCCGTGCAAAGTTGATGACCAGACATTGTATTTTATACTTTTGTGAACATCATCTTCACTATACGATTTAATCACAAAAAACTTGGCATTGCTGTAATTGATTCGAAGATCTTCTTTGTTGTACTGATTAGGATCGATTACAATATTTCCTTCAGCATCAGCATTACCAGCTTTTGTGGTATAAGCTTTAACAATTAGTTGATTCCTTGATCCTTTCGATCTTGGACCTCGATTTTGTTCATCGACTGTATCTGGACTTATATGTGCATGGCTACCAGACAGAATGGGCTGAGGGTTGCTATAGTTTGTTGCAGAGGATGGTAAACCACTACGATCAGGTGGAGCAATGTTTGACTGTCCAAAAGACAATACTTTGCTACTGGAAACAGTATCAATGGGTTGAGAGCTAGCGGAGGTGGCTTTTCCCTGAAAAATGATTACACAAGTTTAGAGTCAAAATCAGAATGAGATATATGGTTGTGGCGTTGTCATCACCAAACTACTCTTAGAACTACACAAGCGAGCATATCAATGTTTGAAAATTAAAACCATAATCTTATTCTGTTCTTTCCAATTCATCAACCTCCTATTGACAAAACAATTTCCAAAATAAAGCACATCTAAGAACAATTTATATGAAAAAGTTACCTGTAAGGAGTGTCCTGAGGATGGAGTAGAAAGACTCCTGTCTGTTTCTGGCTGTTTGCTTTTTCCGGTGTTAGGCCTTGGCTTCTCAGAGATCCTACCCAAAGCGTTTACTGCAGGGAGTTTTGGAGCATTCCTTTGAAGTCCAGCAGAAGCTGAAGCATTTCTGTGCCTAGATCCTCTCCCATCTGATCGAGCTCTGTTCGTTGAACCAGTCTCCAAAGAGTTTATTGAACTATCCGAGATGATATCAGGGTGAATTGCATACGGAACAAAGGTGGGAGACGATACAACATTCTGGTAAGGAGGAATAGAGTAAAATTGTTGGGAGCCAACAAAGGGAGAATCAACGCCTATTGAAGCACCGGGTATGTAAGGATTGAATGGATTATAAGGGGACTGTGCATATCCATAAGAAGGGGTATAGCATATATAGGGAGAATTTTCATTCTGCCCACCCTGGAGAAGCAAAAAAATAGATAAAATGTCAACATAAATGGAGAAATTTCTAAGAGAAACTCAGCAATAAAATTACAAGTTGTCATGGTACCGTGTATTGAACTTCTGAACCATCTACACCAAAAAACATCTGATGGTTCTCCCATTCACCGGGTGACTCATAACCTGAAAAACCAGAAAATTGGGGAAGTCGACACCTTTAGGCAAAGACTTAAGAGTATATAACTCATATCATAAATCTAACTTATTACCTGTACAATAATAGCCATAATTGGCATCAACGGGATAATACATGCCCTGGTCAACAACAAAATCAGGGGCTCCTTCAGAAGTATACATTGCTTTGAGCTTCTCAAAGAAAATGTTGTGTCAAGTTGTCAACGGAGTTGGATAAACACCTGAAATTAATCACAAAGCAAAAGCCATAACATGAGTATTTGCGACCATTGCTTTGTAGCTTTATGGTCAAACTAAACACAAGTGGATTTATCACCTAAATGCAAAGATCAAAATTATATGGCAATATTCAGAGATTCTTTTGTAATACAAAGTAGAAACTACTCAGAATTTCTTAATGGACTGAAACCTAATCCTAAAAAGGAAAACCCAGAAAATATATACGAAAGATGCAAATCACGAGAAAATACGTTCCATATGATACCATAATAAATCCGCAAAGAAAAGCTAATTGATTAAAAGAAGTGGAACGCACAGATATAAACAACAACAATAACCAAAGAAACTCGAGTAGCAGTAGCAGGTATTTAGTTTATCAGGTTACCAAAAATTTGGCAGAATCACGACATGCTTAGCCTAACAAGTTCTTCAAATTACGAAGAATAAAAGGCTGATTCAAAAAGATAAAGAGGGAGAGAAAACAATATTTATGACGAACGGAGGGTTCGGCACCGAGAGTTGATAAAAAGAAAAGAAAAAAATCTCAGAAGAATCGAAACCCTAACCCTAGAATGAGAGGGGGAGAGGGAGACTCGACGAATTTCGATAAATCAGAGAGGAAAAAGAAGAAAACCAGAAGACGCGCAAAGCCAGATTCCTTAACCTTTGATACAAATACGCTGCGTTTTAATCGAGTGAATTTAGTAATTGGATTTGTGTCTTTATATGTCGATAATACCCTTGTCGTTAACCAAATCCACGAGTGCGTCCATCTTTCAAAATTGCTAACCAAAGGCTTACTCAATTTCCGAGACCTAACTATGAACAATGATATAGATGGAATTGTCCGAACCTCAAACCAAATACTATTAAAAAAACAGAGAATATGTTGAATCTAGGATCGTCGATCCGAAGATTTGAGTTCGTATTTGATAAAGAAAAATTACCGCTCGTCGATAACAAGCGCGTCGACAATATTGACGGGCTTAACAATTCTTTACAAGAGTTTTAGTGCGTCGAAGGAGTTAAGGAGAAAAAGGTGTTAGATCGTCGAAATGAGATCTGACTTCTCTCTATAACTTTCTCTCTCTAAAAACCAACTCTTTTCTGCTTCGGGGTGGCCTTCTATTTATACCCGTCTCGTCATCATTGCGAGTGGTTAGCTAGGTCATCTGGTCATGCGGCAATCTAGCTGCTAGGAGACTATCCGCCGCGCTAGGGAGGTTGTAGGTATACTGTTGCGCCGGCGGACCCACGTGTCCCGACGCGCAGACGAGATGGGCCTTCTCTTTGTCATCTTCTTCATGGGCTTCGCGCTGACGGGCCTGAGAAGTCTGGGCCCATATCCTACAATAAGTCCCCCTAGTTCGTCGAAACCAACGTAGGTGCAGTTCGGCGGACGCGATCTTTCTTTCGGGCCCAACCTCACCAGGTTGCTCTCTAACCTGCTTTGTCGTTATCTTGAACAGTGCGCTTAGGTGACTCGGCGTTTCTAATGGTCGGCGCTTGGACCGAGGATGGTTGGCTTCACGGAGAAGCTTCTCCTAGCCGGTCATCCATCTTTTTACCGGTTCGTCTACCGGTAATTTCCTTGATTGCCGCATCGTCTCCCGGTCAAATTTGACCGGGACGCTTCGTCTTCCGGTCACTTTTCTATATATACCCCTTTGCCTCTTCATTGTTCTCACTTCGCATTTCTGATCAAGGTATATTTTTTTGCTCTCCCTTCTCTCTACTCTCTCTCTCTCTCTCTCTAGCTTTCCTTAATATCTTTTCGACGCGATGGGTTGTGACCTCATGAATCTGGACATTGGTAGTAGTACTAGTGCGTCCGAAGAAGTGTCGTCGAGCCGGCCCGTCGAATATTTTGTGGGTGACTCGGTTCGTCAGATAGATCCTACGACGAGTACTTCGTCTGATGAAGGTAGAGTCGTGAAACCATTAAAAGACGCGCCTGGGCAGCAGGTCGAGGTGGCGAGTAAGACAAATTCTCCTACTGACCATATCGACGCGATCCCATTGTCGATAAGAAAAGAGTCGCGTGGTAATGTCGCGCAGGATGATCCGATGGACATGGTTTCTTTGACTGTGAGGACAGAGGTGCTTGCGAAGAGACACACTGCAGCGAGATCTTCTAAGCCTAAGAAGAGAATTCCTCCGAGTGGTAACGCCACGCAAAGCGCGTCGACTCCGACATTTGAGTCATTCGTTCCTTGACCGGATGGGGAGGGCTCATCTGCTCTTCCTCCGTCGGATATCGACGACATGACTAGCATTAAGCCTTTGATTATGACGAAGGCGCGCCTTCGAAAAATGTTGATCGCATGCGGCTTTATCGACCCCAACCTTGTGTTCCAGGTTCCAGGCCCGAGGGAGAGGCCGTGGGATCCTCCGCAAGGTTACTTTGCTGTCTTTGAGGACTACTTCTCCTATGCGCGGCTATGGTTCCCAATTCCGAAGGTATTCGTCTCCTATTGCGCGAAAGGTCGTATGAGTATCTCACAACATACGGTCGCGTCTATTCGCACCTTGGTGGGTATGATGTTCTTAGCGGCTAAAGTTGGGGTCGACGTCTGTACCGCATTTTTTACCGATGCGACGAAGTTCTCTACCGGCACAAGGCTGGTGGATAAAGTTCGCTACCCGACGGGAATGTTCTATGTGTCGTGGAAGAATCAATACAGAGTCGCCGGTGGGGTGCCGAGGAAGATTTGGGATTGGCAGCGTTGGTGGTTCTACGTGAAGGTCAATGACGCATCTGTGCCATCCTATGCCTACAACTATTCCAAGAGATGGAATATGCGCGTTGGTAGAGACTCATGTCGCTTTCGTATTTTCCTTAGTTCGTACTAATACGTTCGTCTTTTGATCGCAGACCGCCCTTTGCCTCTTAAGAAGTATTCTCATGGGTTCTTCGAAAACATCAAGAAGATCCAAAACTTAGGATTGACTCTGTGGCAGGACATCACTCATGAGAGAATCAACCAGCGTCGGCCTATATTTACTAAAGGTGCATCGTATTATTGTGTTCGTCGGAATTCTTTACTTTGCGTTGTTATTGAATTTTCCATTCTGCGTCTTCAGTTGATTGGGATCGTTGCCCAGTGCTCAAGCCAAGAAAAATGTCGGCGTCTTTTGTTGAAGAGTTGAGGGCTGCAGCCCTGAAAAAACAAGCTGAAGCCGCAGCAAAACTGCTGCGAACTGTGGTGGTTCCTAAGGCTGCCAAAGATGTCGAGAGCGCGGACGAGGAGGTCGCGGAGGAGAAAGTCGCTGATGAGGAGGAAGTCACAAAAGAGAAAGTCGAGGAGGAAACTCCCACCGAGGCGGATGCTGCGGCCGCATTATCCGAGAAGGCTACTGGGAAGAGGATTCTCCAAGCTTCGCCTAAAAGGAAACGGATTGCGGCCGACGAGCTCAGGGGGCAGAAAAGGGCTTTCAATGCTAAGTTGGTTATGAAGGAACCAATCGACGCTCCTCCGCTTAATGAGATGCCAACCGGGCCGCTTCCAGTTGCGAAAACCGAGGAATCTGTTGACAACCCTCAGACTGAAGAGCGTTCTATCGTTCATGTCGATGTTCGCGGCAGTCAAGAGATCGGATATGGGATCGAGGGAGGCGGCTTCGAAGGTACGGGAGAAGCTTCGGATCATGGCGGGTTGCAGTATTTGGAGGATGTTGAAAGGCTTCCCTTTAGTTTTCACTACGATGACGTGCTTAGGATGCACGAGGATCCTATTGCTTGCGAGGAGCTAGTCAGTCAGTTGATCCCCTTTGCTGCTCCCGATCCATCGGCAACGCAGGATCGTTCGAACGAGATATTCAACAAGTTCTCTACGTCTTATATCAGGGTGCATTTTTCTCATAAGGTTATTTGTTTGTCGACCCTCGTTAATCCGTCTTTACCTACGCAGATCGGTCAGTTGGCAAACCACATGTTTAGGTGGTTCAGAGCGAAGATGAAAGTTGCTCGCGAGGCTACTATAGCCAACCGTGAGAACGCGGACAAGTACATCCGGCTGTATCAAAGCGAGAAGGAGGCTGCAAAGAAGTTGGCTGAAGTGGGTAAGACACTTGAGGCGCAAGCGTCCGACGCGTTTGCGATGGCTGAGCGAGCTAACACGGTTATGAAGGCTGCCGAGGCAGAGTGTGACGCCTTGAAGGTCGAAAGAGATGGCTTCACGGTGCGCAATGAAGGTCTGGAGCGCGAAATGAAAAGACTTATCAAGGAGAATCAAGTGCTTGCCATTCGCTTTGACGATGCGAACAAAGAGAGGTCGCATGTGATAAGGAAGCACGAATCTATGGTCAGACAGGCCATTGCAAAGGCTGAGGAAACTTGGGTTGTGTCCGTTGATGCTCAGTTGGAGAAGGTTCAAAGACATTTGGATGGAATGCGCGAAGCCCGTCCGCTGAACGAGGCCATTGCCTGTTTTACGAAAGCTGATGATCTCTTTAGCATGGTGGTCGGCTTTGGCGGTACCGTCCCTAATGTTCTTCGCGAATCTCTTGCCGAACAGCTTGAGGAGAAAAACAAGGCTCGAGGTTTGATCGAGGTGGTCGAACTTACGGCGGAAGACCTTGCTTGTCTGATAAGGCCGTTAGAAGTTGTTGTCCGGACGGTTGATGATCAGGGTTCGTCGATTCAGCCTGCTGGGGCAAATGACGAGGCGGCTAAAGATGGTGATGCGGATGATGGCGCGGCTTAGAGATGTTGCTCCTTTATCCTCTTTGTGTTTTCTTTATCTTTTTCTCGCTGTTATTCTGTTATTTTGGCCGCGGTTGTGGTTTGTAAAGACTCGATTCTTAATGTATTACGCACTTTTGACTTAGAGCTTTTTCTAGTTTCGTTTTGTTGCGACTTATGCTTATTTTTAAGTTGGTGCGAGGCTGCGTTAGCCTCGGCTTATCCGTGTGTTCCGGTTCGTCGATGATCTGGCGAGTCTGGGCTCGGCTTATTAGGTGATCATCGCTTTTCGGAACGTGCGAGGCTCTATCTTGGATTTTCGGGTGCAAGTGTTATTGCGTGATTTTTTCCTTATTCCCATAGTGATCGTTTAGCTAGAACATCACTACGAGCGGGTGGCTCAGCTTTTTGATTTCATTTTTATGAGGGTTTCCTCGGCGAGTCTGGACTCGGCTTTTTGATTTTATTTTATGAGGGTTACCTTGGCGAGTCTGAGCTTGGCTTTTTGATTTGATTTTTCGAGGGTTACCTCAGCGAGATTGGGCTCGACTTTTTTATTTGCACAAAGTCTGAAATAAACTGAAGTTTAATATAAACGGAGGGTAATNGTCTCCCCCCCCCCCCCCCCCAAAGATTTTTTTATTATTTTTGTTATAGCTGGACCCTTATCTTGGGCTGCCTACGTACTCATTATATAGGATCAAGCCATCTGTAGTTCAAGGCACGGCCATACCTGATTTAGTAGTGGTAGAGTTTGAGGTGATGTGCGTTCCAGGAGCGCGGCTGCACTGTTCCGTGTAAGTCGGCTAGCTGGTAGACGCCTGGTTTGACGATTTCCTTTACTTGGTAGGGCCCTTCCCATCTGATGTCGAGCTTTCCTTCTCGGTATTCTTTCGTGTTGTCGAAAACATGGCGAAGGACTAGATCCCCTTCGCTGAAACGCCGCACATGAACGTGTTTGTTTTAATAACGCACCGCAACCTATTGATAATTCTGGATACGTAGTAGTGCTTTGTCTCGATTCTCCTCTGCTTCGTCTAGAAGATCGTGTAGCATTGCGTCGTTCGTGTCGTTGTTCTCGGGTAGTTTCAGTCTTCTGAGACTGTATACATTGACTTCAGAAGGTACCATAGCTTCGATGGCGTGAGCAAGGGAGAATGGGGTTTGATTCGTTGCTCTTCTTGGCATTGTTCGGTGAGACCAAAGAACTCCTTCCAGTTCATCAGCCCAAATGTCCTTTTTCTTCTCTAGTCGCTTCTTCAAACCGTCGACGATGGTCTTGTTGGTTGCTTCGGCTTGACCATTTCCTTGTGCGTATCGGGGCGTCGAATGCCTGAGGCGGATCCTCCATCTTGAGCAAAAGTCTTCGAATTGGTGTGAGCACAACTGCGTCCCGTTATCTGTGACGATTTCGTAAGGGAGTCCATGCCTGCAGATGATATACTTCCAGAGGAAGTTCTGCACCTGGGTGTCGAGGAGATATTTCCGACCGCAAGACAAGGGCATTGGTTCGACGATGTCCATTGCCCATCGCATGAAGGGGTATGGGGATGCCGAGCTACGCAGGAGTTCTGTCGGTTGGTGGATATTTGGTGCGTGATGTTGACATTGTTCGAACTTTAGGGCGTACTTGTGGCAGTCTGCGATCATGGTGGGCCAAAAATGTCTATGTTTCTTGATCTTTAATGCTAAAGCGCGGCCGTTGGAGTGATTACCTCCTGCTCTGTTGTGCGTTTCACTGATGATTCGTTCCGTCTCGTCGGGGCCAAGGCAGGTGAGCAAGATTCCCGTCGAGTCGCGCCTCAGCAGATGCCCATCCATCAACATGTAGTGGGCTGCTTTCGCCTTCAGTCGTCTCGTCGCCTATTTGTCTTCAGGTGCAATTCCGTCGGCTATGTATAGCTTGATCTCGTCGCGCCAGTCAGTGATTGGAGCTTCGTGATCGGCTCCGAATTTGACATCGTCCTCCGCAATATCCTGATCGTCAATGAAATGGACGAAGTCTGGGCTTATGCTTGGTTTTTTTATTTCTTCTACTGGTATGGTGCAGCATAAGTTGGAGTCGCTTGTTGAAGCTATTGTCGCGAGTGCATCTGCGATTTTGTTCTCGCTTCTTGGGATCTTGACGATTTCAAAGTATTGCAACTCTCTTGCTAGGTGTTGGACGACGCACAAATATGCGTCCATCCTCTCGCTTTTTACCTCGTAGTCTCCCGAGAATTGGCTGGCGACGAGCTGTGAGTCGCAAAATGCTCGTATCTGCGTCGCTCCAATACCTTTAGCTAGTTTCAGTCCTTGCTATAATCGCCTCGTGTTCTGCTTTGTTGTTAGATGCGTTGAAGCCGACACGAAATGATTGTTCCAGTACCTCGCCTTCCGGAGACTCCAGTCGTATCCCAACTTCCGATCCTCCTGAACAAGAGGATCCGTCGACGTGCAACATCCAAATATGGGGGGCTTCTGCACCTTCAATTAGCTCTGGTGGTAGCTCGGTGATAAAATCTGCTAACACCTGAGATTTCGCGCTTGTCCGTCCTCTGAAGTCGATATCGTATTCACTCAACTTGATGGCCCACTTCGCCATTCATCCTGACTGGCTCGGGATGTGAAAGATAGCGCGTAGGGGTTGGGCTGTTAGGACTGCGATGGTGTGCGACTGGAAATAGGGTCGAAGTTTGCGCGTCGCGATGACGACAGCGTATGCGAGCTTTTCTAAGGTCGGATAACGAATTTCTACACCGTCTAGGATTTTGCTGGTGTAGAATATCGGTCGTTGCTCGCCGTGGTCTTCTCTTACGAGCACACCGCTGACTGCCGTCGTGGATACTGGTATGTAGAGGTAGAGTGTCTCCCCGTCTTCAGGTTTGGCTAGTATGGGCTGCGTGGATAGGTATTCTTTTAGTTCTTTGAACGCCTGTTCGCACTTGTTGTCCCAGTCGAACCTCTTATTACCGCGCAACAGTTGGTAGACTGGAAGGCATATGTCTGTTGATATGGAGATGAACCTGTTGAGCGCCACGACGCGGCCAGTTAGGCGATGTACTTCTCTCGTGCTTTTCGGCGAAGGCAGGTCGATTAACGCCCTTATTTTCTTTGGATTTGCCTCTATTCCCCTTTGTGTGACGATGTACCTGAGGAATCTAGGATCGTTGATCCGAAGATTTAAGTTCGTATTTGATAAAGAAAAATTATCGCTCGTCGATAACAGGCGCGTCGACAATACCGACGTGCTTAAAAATTCTTTACAAGAGTTTTAGTGCGTCGAAGGAGTTAAGGAGAAAAAGGTGTTAGATCGTCGAAATGAGCTCTGACTTCTCTCTAGAACTTTCTCTCTCTAAAAACCAACCCTTTTCTGCTTTGGGGTGGCCTTCTATTTATACCCGTCTCGTCATCATTGTGAGTGGTTAGCTAGGTCCTCTGTTCATGCGGCAATCTAGCTACTAGGAGACTATTCGTCGCGCTAGGGAGGTTGTAGGTATACTGTTGCACCAGCGGACCCACGTGTCCCGACGCGCATACGAGATGGGCCTTCTCTTTGTCATCTTCTTCATGGGCTTCGCGCTGACGGGCCTGGGGAGTGTGGGCCCATACAAAATACATGATTTCTCAAACAACACTTTTATTCTAAGGTTTTTCAAACACAAAATGCAAGAAATTTTTTTTGTTCTTGCACTACTACAAGTTATTTAGCAATACACTTGTGTATTCTATAGATAAACTCAAACTTATCTCTACCCCAAGATCTCTCACAAACCCTTGATCAAACAATTCTCACTCAAACTCCAAACCTAGAAAAACGACTCTCAAAGTCTTGAAGTTCTTCTAAACCTTTTGCCCCTTGGATACTCACCCAACCCTACTTGTCCTTTCCTTTTTTCTTTTTGATTCGACTTCATTTTCTTCCAAGTTCCCGAACTCTCTTTTTCTTCTTTTGAAACATTTCATTTTTGACTTCAGCTCACACATTGATTCTTCTTAGAATCACGTTCCCGCTTCTTTGACTTTGAAACTCCACTTGTTCCTGGACCACCAGTTCTTCTGCATCTACAATCTCCCTCTTTTTGATTGAGTTTGATAACCAAGCACCTCATTTGACAACATGTGAAACAACAGAACCACAAACCACACAAGCACTTGCAAGATAAATGTAGCTAGATAATTATTGCAACACAAAATGTTAACAGCCTTAAAACAGGTAACCATGTTCAGTTTTACAGCAACCCCACTAGTTCAAAACAACCAACAACTCTGACATGAAAGTTGAGCAAAAAAAAAAAAGCAGTCAAGGCTTCAAGTAGAAGTTGATTCATTCCATTGTTGCTGCTTTCATCTCCCATGATTCCTATTCAAATTCAAAAACTAAACCAGTAAAATTGCTCACCAAAACATAAAATATCAGAATACAAAGGATTTGAAGTTCTGATTTTAAACAGATTTCAGAATTGTTGCAATGTATCCAGATTCTATGTTCTACAAATTTATGACTTTTAATCAGGTTATTTAGCAACTTTAACTCTTGTTTTAAGTAGTTTCGACCCTAATACACACGATTCTAACAAGATATTAATTTTGGAACAGATTTGATCAAGTTTTAGAATATGAGAAATCAAAACAGATGATACTAAACAGATTCGTTTTGCTTTAACAACAAATCAAAAATTAGTGAAGAATGACAAGAAATCTACTTGTTTATCTCTTAATCAAGGCTTTAAGCATCATATAGTTCAATTTCGTGATGATCTAAGCAAATAGAAGTTCAAGAGACAAAATTGAATATCATGAGTCAAAAACAGAAAAATACAACCTTTTGATGGAGGTTAGCTCTGATACTTCAGAGATTTAACATTGTAGGAACCCAAAAACAAAGAAAACACATGGTTATTTGAGATTCTGAAATAAAGCAAAAGAGAGAATGCCTATGTTTGTATTCAAGCCCTTCAAACATGCAAAATGGAAATGAAAAAACATATTATCTTGATACTAGTCTTTTTTCAAGAACTATAGATTGCATACATGGAAAGAAATGACTAGTCAGCAGCCGTGGAAATGAGTAATCAACTAACAACCATGGAAGAGAGTGATTGCATCTCTACTGATTAAAAGGTAATTACATGATGCAGAACACATAAAAAAGCCTTGACCACATGGAGATAATTCTCTAAACCCTCAAAGGAGAATGGATACTAACTTGTTTTGTCTTGGTACATATTATACAATACCGAAGCCAACAAGAATACAAGGGGAAGGACATGCTGAGGACAACAAAATTAGATTGGAACCACCATACCATGATGTTACCTAGATGGCTTATGGAAAGCTAAAGAACAAGATAACTGTGAAATAAAAGAACGAGACATGTCCTCAGCTGATGTGATCCTAGGTGTGAGGATCAAGTCCCTGAATGCTTCTCCAATGGTTGTGCTGTTAATGAGACGAAAATGGGGTTCATGATACTTCAAAGAGCTGCGGAATGACTCCTAGACTATCTGGACTTGGCTTGCTATGTAGAATCAGA
>OVBE01004700.1:0-23318 GCA_900406425.1 Iberis pinnata | reverse complement strand
TTTCCCCCACTAGAGGCATTAGACAAGGAGATCCCATCTCCCCCTTCATATTTGTTTAACTTATATTTTACGACAACAAGATTGAGTTAAACTCACTAAATATTTAGTTTAACATTATATTTTCATCCCTTTAGTGGGTTTAATGTTAAACTTATATTTTCATTATATGTTAATATAATGTTAAACTTATATGTTAAACTTATATTTTCATTATACATACAATAACGTTAAACTTATATTTTCTATAAAAATTATGAGTTTAATGTTATTGTATGTTCTACATAATATTTATCTTCTAAAGTTAGTTCTTAGACTAATTTTATTATTTCTTAAATTTTAATGATGGTTTTCTATCGCTCACCTTCGGTAATTAAAATCTATGATACAAATAAATGTGAATGGGAATGAAGCCGATTCTTCTCATATTTCTAGCAAGTCTTCTACCAAATTCATTAATTAAAATTGTGTATCTAACCCTTGTTAAGTAGGAGCAAGTGGCCTAGTGGTGTGCCGCCTTTGCTGTCTAGTTACCAAACCAGGGATCGAACCTGGTCGCTCGCATAGCGAGTGCATTTTCTCCTATTTATGGAGTATAGGTTATTGGGCCGGTCCATTGTGGTCTAGAAATTAATGTGACAAAAAAACCCTTGTTAAGTCTTTGGGATTTAATTGGCGTTTAATAATCTCATCTTGAAACTCCTACCTATTTATTGATTGTTCATCCGCATTAAATTTGAAACACTTACTTAACCACAACTATTTAATTTGTAACTACTATTAGATAATTATTAATAGTTTCTTTAAACTAATATTTAATCCAAAAGTTATAATTTTTAAGGAGAGAGCAAAAACTTTGCAATTATATATATGATCACAAACAAAATTGATTATTATATGAATATGAGATATAAATGCAATTTTATGAAGATTTTCCAATGCGTAAATCAAAATGATTTTGAGAAGATAAAAAAGTGGATAATCACAAATTACAATTCATCTTTCCACATTGACCATTTAATAATTTTCATTAGAGAGTATATATGAAATTTGAATTAGGTGTAACACCTTAAAACCGTCTTTCCGAGGTTGATAGTTTTTTATTGGATTTTTTTATGTGAAAATAAAACTTATTTATGAAAAGTAAAATACTCATATATATATATATATATATATATATATATATTATTAAGTTTTTTGGATTATGCCTCTACATTTGAGAAAAAATTAATTCTTGAGCAACAAAAAGAGATGATCCATCAGAAACATAGATAAATTTGACTAAACTCAATGAAAGAGATAAAAGAGGAAGAAATCAAACTAAAACATAACAAAAATTTCAAGATGTATTCTTAACTCACATATACAGAAGCACGTAAAAGCGAATTATCGTTCTAAGTTATGGTTTAAAAATTATTAATGTATTTTCGGGATTGATTTGTACAATGTGAATCAGTAACCAATTATATAAGAAGACGTGTTTAGATAATGAAACAAAGTTCAATTGATCTAATTTTTGGTATGGATATTTTTTTTTGTCATCTTATAAATACATTACATATTACAACATTCGACTTAGAGGATTTAATAGTATACCATGACATCAAACTAAGATCTTACAATCACTAGACTAAAAGACACTCGACAAATATGGATGTCTTAAACTCGTAGTTTTAGTCTTGGGTTAAATATCTTGCTTAGATAATATAAAATTTTTTGGTGAACAAAAAAAAAAAAGATAATATAAAATTTTAAATTATGATATGAGAAGTGTGCAAACGATATAATAATAATATAAAATCTAAATCTAAAATTTTAAAATATGATTTATTTTGTTTATCATCTTAAAAATCATAATGTTAATAAACAGAAAAGGCCCAAAAATGCAAAACTTTTTTAAAACCAAAACCAATCCTTAACGAAAGGACCCAATCCTATCTCATAAACAATACAACGTGGCATATGACGTGGATCATCCAACGGCCTAGATTTAGTATGACGTGGAAGCCACGCGATCACCACAATTTAAACTCCATACAAGCGTGTGTCTACTCAAGCCATGCACACAACGAAACCGCGTCGCCACGTTCCATAATGCCTTCTCTTAACCACAACCGTTGGATTTTAAATCGAACGGTTAATATCATATCTCAATCTAGGTCAGTTTTTTATCTTTGAGGAAACGTAAAAAACAAGGTAAACGCGATTCTATCATCTTTAAATCTTAACCGTCTGATCAAACAACAACTTACAATTAGTTTGAAAAAATAATCAGTTATATAAAAATAAATCATCATTGGGTTGTGTGTAGCCGCGTCATTATAACGTATAGAGAGAAAACGCTGTTACTTGCGATTTTGGTTTTTTTTCTATAAGAAATCAAAAGAAATCGTCACTTGAAATTTCGAATCTCACAAGAATCCGATCAACGATTTAATTCGTTTTCTTAATTCTCTCTGCATTGATTTTCCGTTAGGCGGAGATGGCATCGTCTGCGAGTATTTGTTGCGGAGGAGGAAGATTAGGAAACGGATGTGCGGTTCGTTGTGATCGGCGTTCAGTGATCGCTCGATCGTCTTCGTGTGTGATTCCGGTGACTTGTCGACGAAATTCCGAGTTCGGGAGAGTGACAATGACGGCGGAGGATTTGGTACCGGCGACGGCGGTGAAGCTTGAACGGAAGAATATCGGTGAAAGAAAACGCGGCGGATCTGTTGTTTCGCGGGAGAAACTCGATCTGTGGTTGAGGGATTCGGTGGTTGAGATTGTAAAGAATCTTAGAGAATCGCCGTTAATGGTTAATTTATACGCGGAGGCGAATGGAGGTTTGATTACAACCACCACAAATCCAGAGGAAGAGGATTGGCCGGCGATGGAAGGAAAGTGGAATAAAGGAGAAGAGAGGACACCAGAGGGAGTGATATACGTAGAGAAGCTCGCTGATCATGATCGGGATTTGGAAGGAGAAGATAACGACGGCGCGTGTGGAGAAGGGACAAGCGCGTGGGGAATAGTAGCGCAAGGAAGAGGAATAGAATGTGGACCGGTTTGTTACTTATTGAAAACGACTCGGGTTGGATCCGGTTTAGGATCGGTTTGTACACATTTCTGTTTGATGAAAGTGAAGAGTTTCAGAGAGACAGCGATGTCACAGTTGAATAACTCTTGGTTGGTGCAAACTGGTCAATGAATTTAGCTTATATTAGAATACAATATTGATTACAAAAAAAGAAAAAAAAAAAGTCAATGGATTGATCTTGTGAATTGTATATACTCTTCTTGCGATTTGACTGTGACAATAAAGTATATACTCTTATTTGTATTATTTACATAGCATAATTTTTTAAACATTCTTTGAAACTTTGATTCCAAAATGTTAAATGAAAAGGTCAGGTTCTTTCGTTATATACTTATATGGTATGGTGATTAGTTTTGATCAAGAACATGAGTTTCAATGGTTGTAGCGTTTTGGTTGACTCTCTTGGATTTCTCATGTCGGTGTTTTTCGGTATATTTGATGCGTGGTTATGTTTTTCCCTCGCATTTAATTTCTGAAGAGCTGGAACTTATTTGAACTAAATTTCTGTTGGGAAAATTCACCCAATATTTTTAGTGAGATTAAGATGGAATTTAAACAATTAAAAGAAGACTCTTAATATTTTGGAAAGAGATTTACTATAAATATTTTATTTTAGAAAACTATCTTATAAGTATTTTCTTTCTTGTTATGTTTTGTTTCTTGATGAACGATTACAAATGAACTAAACTTACATATTTATACTAGTGGAAAAATAACTATTAGAACTTCTACACTCTTCTTTCTCTACACACTTTCTTTTCCACACATTTCTTTTTTTACACACTTCTTCATCTTTCTCTTTTCAGGAAGTCGGCTATTTCATACACGAGCTATATAACCATATGACTAATTTATACATAAACTTATTATTTGTGCAAATTTATACAAAACTATAATGATTAGCCAATTCATACACAATATATCACTTTTATGCTAATTTCATCAAAATTGTTAACGTTGTTTAAATCACCTTTAATCGAGTTGAGTCAGCATCCACGTAGATTTTCGGTTTGGTTAAGATTGTTAAATTTTTACTAACCAATTTTTACAAAACGACGTCGTTTCGTTATCATAAAAAAAATCAAAATCCTTCCTCCTTCATCAATGTCGAACGATAGCTAGGAAGATGAGATTGATGAACAAAATGAAAGTAAAATTGCAAGAGATACTGATAAGGATGAAGATTACTTTGAAGAAGAGAAAGAGATAAGATCTAATGAGAGCAATTAGAAAGAAAAAGAGATTGATATGAATGTTAATGAGGTACACGGGGTTTATTATAATGTTGATGATGCTTTTAGTGTAGTGTCTCATGAATCCCGGATACTAAACACTGAGAATTTGAAGAAATTTCTCAAAACTCAAATGAAACAGCTCAGGAGAACAATAAGAATGTCGCTATTAGCGAGGTCGAGAGTCGAAAGGAATCTATCTTGAAAGATAGTGACAGCAAATCAGCCAATTCTACAAAAGCAACTCTTGAAGCTTCAAGATTTTTGAAGAATGAAACAGAGATTATGCTAGTTCGGAGTCAAGAAGATGGTGCACCACCTACATGATTGTCTGATCTAAAGACTGTTTTGACACTTGAGCAGACCAATAATGAATCTGATCCCAACATCACCGTTTCTACAAACATAACCAACAAAAATTCCATTCAATATGGAAGCTCTCACTAATCCACTGATTGATATAAGAATAGAAGATAATGAAAGTGAAGCGGAAGCAATTGCAGCAGAGCGGAAGAAGCTGTAATGTTAATGTTTTGGTTTCTCTGTTACTTAGTCTCTATTAAAGACTGTATTCATATGGAACTTTGGCTACAGATTTGCTTTCACTGATCTTCAAATAGTAAAAGCTTCAACAATTAGAATAACTTATGCAAATATTGTATCAAAAAGTGACATCCATCATAACAAATTTCTGTAATAAGAGTGAATCAAAAATGTGAACAAGAACTTTGGAAAGAGATATACCAAATCCACTCAAAGCACTCAAAAATACAATTATGTTTGTTGAGAAAGCTATCAACTGGTACGGATGGAGAGTTTTTGGAGTTGTTTTGGATCAACTTCTGAAGAAGTTTTAGTTAAGGCACATTGAGCTGTGGTTGTCTTTGGGAAAATTATTACATCTCTAATGGAACTTGCACCTCCTAGCATCATCACCATTCTAACTAATCCATAAGAAATTCACCATTCTGACCAATCTTGACCAGCATCATCATCACAAGGGTATAGATACATAATCAAAAAGTTTAACAGTATTTTTTCTTAAAGATCCTAAGCAGAAATGTGTTCTTACACACTAAAAGACATTAATGTTTTTCACTTGCTTGAGATTTTGTTGACCTTAAGAAAATGCACATACCATGAGGAGGAACACCCATGTCAAGAGCCATAAGAAGATAGCCAACCTTTATTTCAACCTATTTGTAGAATAAAGAGAATGAGACGACTTATCTGTAGATTTGGTAGAGATTGCATTTCGGATAAAAGAAAATGATTCTTACCTCTTATGGTGAGATGCCAATGATCTCCAAAACCTTTTCTTGAATGTCTCGTTTATATATCCTCAAACTTCCTCCACCAATTCTCTCTCAGCCACTTCATCAAAGAAAGAAGAAACTAGAATATTTTTTTTGTTATGTTTTAATACGACGTCGTTTTGTAAAAACTGGTTAGTGAAAATTTAACAAAATCGACGTCGTTTTTGCTTTTTTAATGAAACCGAAAATCTACGTGGATGATGACTCAACCCGATGAAGGGTGATTTAAACACCGTTAACGATTTTGATGAAAGTAGCACAAAATGATAGATTATGTATGAATTGACTAATTATTATATTGTTTGTATGAATTCTTACAGCTAATAAGTTTCTGTATAAATCAGTCATATGGTTATAGTTCGTGTATGAAATGGCCGACTTCCCTTCTCATCTCTTCTCTAGATGTTTCTTCTTCTTGGGCTTTTGAGTTATAACTTATTTAAAGATTAATATTGGGATAATGAGGGAAAACCCAACAAATCTCCCCCTTCCCGATTTATCCCGAAGCCGTTGCCATACCCGTGCCTTTGCAGCAATCTTCAAACTTCTTAATCGGTAGTACTTTGGTCATAAAGTCTAACCAGTTTTTGTATGTGTGTACCTTGTTGAGATGTAGAAGCTTCTCTTCAAGAACTTCTCGAATCCAATGATGTTGGATGTCGATGTGCTTTGAGAGAGAATGAAATGTTGGATTCTTTGCTAGGTGAATATCACTTTGGTTATCACATAGCAAATTGTAATTGTCTTTCTTTACTCCCAACTCAAGCAAGAAGTTCTTCATCCATAACATCTCCTTGCACGCTTATGTTGCTGCGATATACTATGCTTCCGTGGTGGATAAGGCAACATATTTTTGTAGCTTCGATTTCCAGGAAACAGCTCCCCCTATAAAGGTAATCACAAACCCTGAAGTTGATTTTCGTGAATCCCTATCACCAGCCCAATCTGCATTGGCGTAACCATTCAACTCAAAATTTCCATTGCTAAAGCATAGACACTTCTTCGTTGTGCCTCGTAGATAGCATAAGATCCACTTAACTGTTTTCCAATGTTCCTTTCCTGGATTGGCTAGAAAACGACTCACAACTCCTACTGTTTTGGCAATGTCAGGTCTGGTGCAGACCATAGCATACATGAGACTGCCTACTGCCGATGCATATGGAGTAGTCTTCATTTCCTCTTTGTCCTTTTCACTTGTTGGACATTGCTTTGAATTTAGCTTGAAATGTCCAGCAAGCGGAATTCTTACTGGCTTTGCTTTGTGCATGTTGAATATTTCTAACACCCTTTCAACATACCTTTCTTGGGACAACCATAAAAGATTCTTAGATCTATCTCGAGTGATCTTTATTCCAAGAATTTATCTCGTTTGCCCCAGATCTTTCATCGCAAAACACTTTCCCAAATCTTTCTTCAGTTCGGCTATCTTGTTGCGATCTTGACCCACAATCAGCATATCGTCAACATAGAGCAATAATATGAGAAAATCGCCGCTTGCATACCTCTTTATGAAAAATCAATGGTCATTCTTGGTTTTCGTGAAATTATGATCCACCATAAAGGAGTCAAACTTCTTGTATCATTGTCGTGGAGCTTGTTTAAGACCGTAAAGACTTTTCTTCAATCGACACACCAAGTCTTCTTTTCCTGGAACCTTGAATCCTTTGGGTTGTTCCATATAGATCTCCTCCTCAAGTTCAACATGTAGAAAGATTGTCTTGACATCGAGTTTTTCAATCTCCAAGTCTAGAACCACTGCTAGACCAAGAACAACTCGGATAGAGGACATTTTCACCACTGGAGAGAATATTTCTTCAAAATATATGTCTTTCTTCTGGTTAAATCCTTTCACAACCAGTCGAGCTTTGTATCTTGGATTGGAAATTTTCTCCTCATACTTTAATCAGTAAACCCACTTGTTCTTCAAAGCTCTCTTTCCTTTTGGCAGTTTCATCAACTCGTAGGTGTAATTATCTTGCAAGGATTGCATATCATCTTGCATGGATTTCACCCATTTTTCTTTGTGAGTGTCTCCTATGGCCTCTTCATAGCCCTGTGGCTCCCCCTCATCTGTAATATTCACATATTCATATTGATAATATCTCACATATGGTCTTATCTCTCTTCCGGAACTTCTTGGCTCATGTTCTTCCTCTGGATGCACTTGATCTTCTTCTTCACTTTCATCACCATTTGGATCCATGATAAGATCCCCTGCTTATGGGTTGACACCATCGTCTCCATTCACATGTTCATGATCTTGGGGATTGTGAGCATCTTCATTTCTTACAACCCTTTGTTTTGGTTTCTTTGATTTGTAGATGTCTTCAATTGTTTGATCTTCAAAGAAAATAACATATCTGCTTCAGATAACTTTTCTAGTAACCGGATCCCAAAGGCGATAGCCGAGTTCATATTTTGGTGAACCAAGATAGATGCACTCTTTTATCTTGGAGTCTAACTTGGCTCGTTCATCCTTAGGAATATGAACGAACGCTCTGCACCCGAAAACCTTCAAATGGTTGTAAGATACCTTCTTACCCGACCAAATTTCCTATGGGACATCTCCTTCCAAAGGAACTGATGGTGTAAGATTTATAATGTCCACTGCAGTCTTTATAGCTTCTCCCCAAAATGACTTAGGTAACTTTGCGTGAGAGAGCATACATCAAACTCTTTATGCGATTGTTCGATTCATTCTCTCCGCAATCCCATTCAGTTGTGGCATCTTTGGTGGTATTTTCTCCATCATGATTCCGTGAGCTTTGCAAAACGCTTCGAAAGGACCTCGATACTCTCCACCATTATCAGATCGAACACACTTGAGTTTTTGACCCGTACTTCGTTCTGATTGGGCTACAAACTCCTTGAAAGCATCTAAAACTTGATCTTTGTCTTCAAAATGTATACTCATACCTTTCTTAAATAGTCATCTATAAAGGTAACGAAATATGATGCACCTCCAATGAATTTCTCAGACATGGAGAATACGTTAGTATGCACAAGATCAAGAATATGCTTCCTTCTCATAGGTGGAGATGATCTTCGGAAAGCGACTATGTGTTGTTTACCGGCTAAGCAATCATGACATGGTGAAAGATACATACATTTCATATCAGGAAGAAGTTTCTTGTGAGAAAGTATATTCAAAACTTTCTCACTCATATGCCCAAGTCTTCGTTGCCATATCTCCATGTCAGCACTTGCAACATTTACTTCTTCCTTGCAAAGCTTGGCTTGTGTTACATAAAGCGAGCCTTTTTTTCTTTCTCGAGCCATGATTAAACTTCTTTTTGTTAACTTCCATTTGCCACCACCAAAATGGTTGTCGAAACCGTCATCATCAAGTTTCCAGGTTGATATGAGATTAAGTCGCATGTCCTGAACATGTCTCACATTCTTGAGAACTATCTTACATCATGTGTTTGTTGTAAGAATAACGTCCCCCTTTCCAACGATCTTGCTTCTTCCTTGATTTCCCATTTGTACATGACCAAAGTCACCACTTTGGTAGGTTGAGAAGAAGCGTCCATGAGGGATGACATGAAAAGAAGCACCAAAATCAACGATCCACGAGCTATCATCAGAGCTAAGATTACATTCTCCAACAAGATATAAATCTTGAATCTGGTCTTCAACATGGTGGTAGTCTTGTCTTCATGCTTCTTCAGAGGACTGAACCGGTCCGGTTTGATATTACCAGCTTGTTGATCTTTTTTGAAAAACCGACACTTTGACTTCATGTGGCCCAGCTTACCACAAAAGTAGCAGGTAACTCTTGGACGTGACTTGGATCTTCTTCGAGATTGGTCTTGTCCTCTGCTTCTGATGTGAACACGAGTCTCTTCTCTACCTCGTCTAAAAATGATGTTAGCTTTTGAATAAGAGCTCGAGCCTCGTTCCTTTCTTCGGACTTATTTATTTATAAGACTATCATTGACGGTGTCCATGGTAAGCTTTCCCTTCGGTGCTGAATTGCTTAGCGTGACGACTAGCGTATCCCAGCTCTCCGGAAGTGAACTGAGGAGTAAAAGGGTTTGCATTTCATCTTCAACCTTCATATCAACTTTATTTAGCTAATTTACGAGCCCCTTGAAATTATTCAAGTGCTCCATCATGCTTTAGCCAACCTTATACTCCAACTTAACCAACCGTCTAACAAGAAGAGATTTGTTTCGAGGCGTTTTCTTTTGAATCATGGATTCAAGTTTTGTCCATAATTCAAAAGAATTTGTGTAGGTAGAGACATGTTCAAAGAGAGATCGGTCAATGTACTTACAGATTACTGCAACCACCTTTCGGTTTAGAATTTCCCATGTTTTGTCATCCTTTCCTTCTGGCTTCTCCTTCATGATGATGGGTTCATGCAAATCCTTACAGTAAAGGTGATCTTCCATCATCAGTTTCCAATAAGAGTAGTTGTTCGTCGTGAGTTTGAACATGTCACCTTCAACGGTAACGGTAGCCTCATCTTCACTTCTTCAAAGATAACGGTAACATGTATCTAATACCACTTTTTTGGGAAAATTCACCCAATATTCTTCGTGAGATTAAGATGGAATTTAAACAACTAAGAGATTTAAGAAGAAGACTCTTAATATTTTGGAAAGGGATTTACTACAAAAATTTTATTTTAGGAAACTCTCTTACAAGCATTTTCTCTCATGTTATGTTTTTTTTTCTTGATGATTAATTACAAATGAAATAAACATACCTATTTATATTAGTGGGAAGATAGCTACCAGAACTTCTACACTCTTCTTTCTCTACACACTTCCTTTTCCACACACTTCTTTTTCTACACACTTCTTCATCTTTCTCCTCTCTTCTCTAGATGTTTCTTCTTTTTGGGCTTTTGGGTTATAACTTATTTAGAGATTATTATTGGGTTAATGAGAGAAAACCCAACAATCTCAACGCTTGAAACTGTCATGGCCAAATGATCCACTGGAGTGGATTCCGATAGAGTTATGATGTTGTTGAAGTCAATTTTTCATGACTTGTATCGTGTGCATTGCGCAATGGGTTTTGTCTGTGTGATTTGAAAGTAAATTAAAGTTGTGCGATTTGGAAGTTGGTAAAACAATACTAAATTGACATATACATCGCATTAGAAGAAGACAGATAAAAAAAAGATGAAGAATAACTGTTTGCGGCAATGCCGGTTCACAAATTTTAAAGATCCACAGGCAAAAATAAAATCCGAGCCACTTAAATTTAATTTAGGGGGAATTAATAAAATAGGCTAAAAATAATATACTAATTAAAATAATAGGCTAAATCTTTTTAAATTAAAAATATAGTCTATCTTATAGTAAATTGTCTAAAAAACCACTTTAAATCATATCATAATATTTCGTTGACTTGTTTTTTTCATTATCCTATTTCAGTAATATTTTTTTGAAAACGTGAAAATTTTGCAGAAGAAAACATTTAACGACATGCGAAAATAGTTATGTAGAAGAAAATTTTTGAAAACTGTACTTAACAAATATTTTTACGGAATCAATATAACAATTTTGCATGTAAATTATACTTAATAACTCTAACTTTTCCAAATAAGTATACAAAACTTTTACTAAAATATGTACAATAACTATACAAAACAACTAATTTCAAAAATAACTTTTCCAAAAAATTGTACTTAATAAAAATGCATCAAGATTAATATAAAAACCACTACTAAATAACTTTTCATAACAAATTTGCAACAAAAACTTTACTAAATAACTATGCATCAAAATATGTGAAATAACTATACATATTAACTCTACCGAACAAATTTGGAACAAACTAAGTGATTTAACTCTACACAATAACTTTACTAATTAAGTATGCATACGAATACTAATTCATAATCATACGTTGTTCAAAGATTTAAAGGGTTTTTATATCAAATTGTTGGTTCTAAATGATTTTTAATGATGATAGATTTGTTTAGAATTATTGTTAGACATATAATTATACAGAAAAAAATAAATAAATTAATATTTAGTTTAAATAGATAATTATGTAAATATTAGTCTATATCTTTAATTTAAAAAGATATGGTCTATAATTTTAATTTAGATTGTTTTTTAGATTTTTTCATAATTATTCTTTTAATTTATTTAAAAACTAATAGATAAATTAATCAAATATTGATGTATTAGATTTTTATTGTAGAATTTTTACAAATATAAATAAAATACAAATAACTATTTATTATTGTTATTTTAAATAATTATTCAAAAAATAAAAAATCTGTTTAGATAAAGGAGTTTTAAAATTATCCGTTCAAACGAAAGATTTGGGACGGTCGTCCCTAATGTTTCTTGAGTCCCCTTTGATTAGCAGATAATGTTTACTTCGCAAGAAAACAGCAAAACAATTCACTTATTTCTTATAGATCGTTTTCCATCACATGGTAGAAATAATAATTTGTATTTCAGAGTTTTGTAATTGTCTTTGTATACTGTGCGATCTTCAAAGATTAAAAGATGAAACATGGATACATCATACATTTGAATAAACTTGGATTCTAAACTTTGCTTTTTTCGGGCTCGTATATTTGGATTGGCGCAGGCCATCATTATCTTGGGCCAAGATTATTAAGTTCATTAAAGTGTGATTAGTTTAACAGTGATATTGGTTGGGTTTTAAGATTGTTCTCTGTTCTTAAATAAATTTACAATATTTGTGTTTTGTATATTCAATCGATCTTTAACTTTATTCTATAAGTCTTTTTTTTTGTACAGAAATTATACAATGCTATCGCTTTTTCTTTTTGTTTGTTCATATTTTATTTTTGTAGTAACTATTTAGGATATTTTCTTGTAAACTAGAATATTATAGATCAACCATAGTATATATGGGTGAAATACACGAACATAAAAGCTTAAGACTAAACATTTCAATTCAAGAACCAAAGCAAAAATACTAAAATATAATAACTTAACTATCGTCGGCAAACTAAAACCTAATAAACCGAGCCACAAAACTAAAGGAACAACAAATTCAATCAAATGCACCAAACTGAGGGATTAAGCTTTAAAGAAAAGTCGAAACTTATCGCATCTAGAATTAATGTCGATTGTAGTTTTTCCTATAGCAATATATCTCAGAGAAAAGAAAACATATGAAAACTGATCTATAAGAAAGATTTAAATGGATTATTTAGGATTTAGGTCACTTCTTGACAATTGTAGTTGCATTGAATATATTCGATGTCGTTTTTTTTCTTGTAATCGCTTAAACTTTTCATTGAAAAATTTGGTGCACAAAAAAAAAGGTTTAAATGGACTATTTAGGATTTAAAAAAACTATATTATTCCTACAATATTAATATATAAAATAATTTCATCGATATATGAACACTTTCAAAAAGAAATACACACTTTATATGTGACATTTATAAATTGCATAATTTTTTTTTTTATGAGTGATACATTTTGTTATTGTAAGTGAAATTATGTAGTAATCTAAAAATTAAACATAGCAAAAACATCAAACATCTTATCAAAACCTGTAATCACGTCCTGCCTACATAATTATAATACACATGTTAGTTAGATATGTGGAAAATGTCTCCTAACCAAGTCTATATCATGTTTTATATTACATGAAAGGTTAACATTTTTGTTGTGTAAAGACAATGACAAAAGTGTTGCATATAGGCTTAGAAAGTCAAAACATTAGATACCATTTCAATTTAATGCTACAGTTGAAAAAGATTTTGGTACTTAGCAATTACCAAAGCTAAGTTTTGCTTTGGGTAATGTGAATGTATATGTCTTCTATTCTATTCTTTTTGAGGTGTTAAATTTTAGACTTCTACTATTTTATCAAATCTCTTCTTTCTCAACTCCAAGAAAGAAAAACGTGGTCTGTTTCTGACAAGGCATGCTCAAATTTCTCTTTTATTGGTCATTGAAACTAGGGTTCTTCTTCTGTTAGAAAGCCAATAGTATATCGATTCTTGAGACATTTCCTCGATTGGGACAATTCATTAAAGTTCAGACAAATTTCAATTAATGAGTATTTTCGCATAGTTCTATGCACATGGTTACAACAAATGAAGCTTCTTAAGGTTTTTTTAGTCACACAAGTCACTAACCTTAACGACCTCTTTCTTGATATTTTGATTTTACAATACATTCATTTTTATTTATTCCGAGTTTAGTTTGCATTATTGCATATGCAAATTTTTAAAGGTGAAGACAAATCCAATAAAACTCCTAAAATGTTATAACAACAACTAAACAAAAGAAGCTACAAACATTGAGATGAAACTAACACACAAAAGACATACAAAGAAACAGATCAACAAGAAACCAAAAAAACAATCACAAGACAAAGATCTCTCTCTTACAATTAAAACATGTTAGTTTCTGCTGTTTTTCTTCTTCAACTAGAACCCAATTCATCTGAACTCCCAGAAGGACATTTAATCATTCTCAATATGTTAACAGCTTCTCCCATTTGTGGTCTACTTGATGGTACTTGAGAAGTACAAATAAGTCCTAACTTTATTACAGCAACAGCTTCTTCAACAGGAAACTTCCCTTGTAATCTCATATCAATACATTCCTCTGCTCTTCCATCTTCAAGTGCTTCTCTAACCATATCACAAAGTACCACAACATCATCTTCCATATACTCTACTGGCTTCTTACCTGTAACTACTTCAAGAACTAACACACCGAATCCATATACATCGCATTTTTCGGTTATTTTAACCGTTCTGCAAGCAAATTCAGGAGCCATGTATCCTAATGCACTCTGTATCTTACTGCTTAGTACATACCGGTCTAGCATTGGTAAGAGTCTAGCTAAACCGTAATCTCCTACTTTAGCTTCACCATTGCTATCTAACAATATGTTGCTTGACTTAATGTTGTAATGTATGATGTTAGATTGATGCAAGTAGGCTAAGCATTTCGCTGTACCTAGGATAACATTGAACCGATCATTCCAAGAGAGTGTACTATTCGGTGCTTCGTGTAAGTGTTTGTATAAGCTTCCACCTGAGAGGAACTCATAGATAAGAAGCTGAAGAGATGTAGTCCAGTAATAACCTTCGAGCTTAACTAGATTCGAATGTCTAAGTTTCCCGAGTTTCTTAACTTCTCTTTCAAATTCTTCTTGAGACTTAACAAGACTTGAGACAGTTAGCTTCTTGATAGCTACTGGATAACCATCTCTGATAACTGTTCTATACACAGCTCCAAATCCACCTCGACCTAGCTCACAGTCTTTATTAAGCAAAGCATGAGTTCCTGTACTGAAATCAGGTTCACCAGAGAACATTACAAGCTTCCCTGAGTTACTATCAGTTGTAGGAGATCGGCTAAAGTCATCACCACCAGAGAATGTAAGCGGTACAGCTGATCTTGAAACTGTCGATGCACGCACTCTTAGATTCAAAACTGTAATAGCTATAACACCAACAACTATAGCTGCAGCTGCACTAATAGCTATTAAAGATGAGATACTAAGAAGTATCCTTTTATGACCAGAACCAGAAGCTATTACTTCACCAGAAGAAGGATCGAAAGTTGCATTAGGATTCAAAACAATCGGTTTAGGAGAGACAGCAGGACATGATTTATTGACAACAGCACCGCAAATTCCTGTGTTTCCAGATACTGAATTAGGTGATATACTATTGAAAATTCCACCTGCAGGTAATTCTCCATTGAGATGGTTATGAGATATGTTGAATGTGTGAAGATATCCGAGATTAGCTAACTGTTTCGGAAGTGTTCCGGTTAGGTTATTGAATGATAAGTCCACTTCTTGAATGTTTGTGAGCTTTGCAAGTTCTTGTGGAATTGAACCTTGCAGCTTGTTATTTGACAGGATCCTATAGAAAGAAACAGAAAAATCAGTTAGAAAGAACCAAGAAAACCGAGAATCTTGAAGCAAAAGAGACTTACAAAGACAGAAGGGAGCTGCAATTCTTGATTGAAGATGGTATATTTCCCTGTAACATGTTACTTTCCAGTCTAAGTTCCTCCAGAGAAGCAGCTCCACCGATTTCTCGAGGAACAACTCCATTAAGCTGATTGTGGCTTAAATCAAGGACGCTTAAGTGCTTCAACTCTCCAATGATACCGGGGATTGGACCGGTTAGAGAATTTGTAGACAGATTCAAACCCTGCAAGTCTTTAAGATCTCCTAGACTAGCTTCAATCTCTCCAGAGAAAGAGTTTTGAGAAAGATCCAACACTTGAATCTTCTTGATACCTACACTGGTGATTTTCTCATCCTTTAATGCAGAAACTTCGTGAGAACCATCTTTAAATATCCACATTGGAAGCTTTCCGGTCAGTGAATTCCCACTGAAATCTAATGTCAAGAGGTTGATACAGTTTGCTGTTGAGTCGGGTAAGCTACCGATAAGCTTATTCTTAGAAAAGTTGAGAACTTTCAGTGCTACAAGGTTCCCTATAGACTCTGGAACTTGTCCTGAAAACTTATTCTTCGAAAGATCTAAAGTCTCAAGACTCTTCATTTCTCCAATCCACTTTGGAACTTCACCTTCTATCAAATTCGTTCCTAAGTTTAGATAATAGCATAAACTTAGCTGCTGAAATGTATCTGGTAAGCTCCCTGAGAGAGAATTCTCACTAAGATCAATAGTCTTAAGCAACAAAGAGCTTCCGATTTCGCTTGGTATAGGACCTGATAACCGGTTTCTACTCAAATCAAGCGTACGCAGATTGTTCATCTTATCTATCTTTCCCGGAAACTCTCCTTCTAACTCATTCCTTGACAAATCAAGAGATCTAAGAGTGTTCAAAGACCAAATCCCTAAAGGCATTGAACCAGAAAACCGATTCGAAGACAAGTTTAAAGAAGCAAGAGACGAACATGAGCTAATACTAACTGGTATCTTCCCAATTAGCTTGTTCTTAGCTAAAGATAGAACTCTCAATGACCCACATTGCCTAAAAAACCCATCAGGAATCGAACCTGATAATCCATTGTTACTCAAATCAACAACTTTAAGATAAACCAAGCTTAGCAGCAAATTAGGGTTAATGATTCCTGTGAGATTGTTATTGGATAAAGAGAGTTTATGAAGAAATTGAAGCTGGAGAATCCCACGACCAATTCGACCAGAGAGTGAGAAACCATCTAGGGTTAACTCAGTGACTCGATTAGTTCGAGGATGACATTTAACTCCATTCCAGCTACAAGGAGTATAATCATCTTCGTTCCAAGAAGCTAGCTTTTGCTTTGGATCTTGTAAATCAGCTTTGAAGACAATAAGACCCAAAACGTCGTCGTTTAATGGTGGGTCTTGAGATCTCGCCGGAGAAAGAGAAGATACCACCGACACTAACAAGATTGTAAAAATCAACACTTTATACATCTTTGGAAACAAACCACTTCTTCGATTTTTACAGTTTTTTTTAGTTACTGAAGAACTCCATTAATGGGTTTTCTCGAGCTGAAATTAGAAAGAATAAAAATGAGATTAGTGTAACAAAAAGCACAAAATTCCCGGTACAACGGCTACGTTATCTTCAAGTTTTGAACACTCACCGAAGCAACAAAAAACCTGGTAAATGAAGATTTGATATACAAAAATGAAAAGTTGCTAAATTCGTACACATTTAAGGAAATTTTCAACACCCAAAAAGAATGATTGAAGTTTAAAAAGGAACAATAATGAGCAAAAATTCGAAAGTTGCGAGATTTTATAAGAAAAAGATGAGCTTGTTAGAAGATACGATCTGGGAATGAGGGAGAACTCCATTAACCTGTAGAAATTTATGTTCCTGCAAGCTTTCTGATGAACTCAGGGGAGAATCAACCGGAGGAGAAGAGTGAAAACACAAGCTTCTTCTTTGAAGAGTGAATTTTGTAAAGAAAGAAGAAACACAAAAAAGTGAAGAAAGCACAGTGAAAGAGAGAAAGAGATGAGTAATTAAAAGCTGCCTTTATCAACGGGCTGTAAAGAAGAGAGTGGACCCCATTCATAAGAACGTGGGGCCCGAGGAAGGTGGGTGTATTCATTAACTCGAAATTGACACGTGTTTTTATATGATTGGCTATTATTTAATGACACGTGGCTTTTCGGTTTTTGTGAGTATTGTGTAGTCTCTTTTTAAAAATGATTTTGTGGTTTTAATTTCAAAAATATAATTTTGTAGTTTTTGTTTTCAAAATATTATATATTTCCATTTGAGGTTCATGTCTCAAATTTAAGGTTTTTGGTTTTTTCTAAAATCTAAAATTTAACTTTTTTTGAAATTTGTATTATGTAATATAGTTTTTGAATTTAACTAAAATTACTTAAAATCATACTTAAAGCATAGATAACTGCAAAAATACCTCCAATATTTATTATGAATATTTTTAATTAATAAGACGTTAACGTTATGATATAGAATGCATAAAATATTAAAACATACTAATTATATAATGAATTATAATTCAATTTTTGTATCATTAATCATACTTATATCCATAATGTTTTCATATATAATCTATCAATATATTTTGAAGTGATAAATAAGTTTTTATAATAATATTATATATAATTCAATGTTTTTACATATGAAACGTAAAATTAATGGAAATTTAGAATGAAACATAAATATATTGGTATTGAAATAATTAACTAAAAAATTAAAATAATTATATATAAATAATATATAACTTTATGATCAAATTTGAAGTTTACTATTCAAAATCTCACAATTTAAAGTTTTAAGATCACGTGATATTTGGAAATACTCTAAAAAAATCACTACAATTAAAAGTAAAAATTCAAAACTTGAAAATTAAAATTAAAATTTCTAAAACTAAATAATAATACCACAAACACTAAACTATAAATCCTAATTAGTGAATTTAAATTTAAAATTTTGAAAATTCTAAACTTTTAAATTTTTTTTTCTCTCTCTTTTTTGGTATTAAAAAACAATTTGTCACAAAAGAAAAACCAGGATTTGAAATTATGAAAACATCCTTGAAATAATAGAACCTTTTTGTAGTGGGTTACATTCTTTTGGCCTTTTGATATGATTAACAAGTAGTTAAATAATCTTGGGGAAAAAAAAACAAGTTGTTAAGTAATCTCTTACACATAAAATGAAAAATTGAAATGTGGTTGGCTTCTGCTATTCATAATGTAGTGTGGGCATTTTGGGTAATATGTACAAAAATACATAGTAAAGTGGTGACAATAGATTTGGTTTTTATTTTTTAGTTTTTATTCATTAATTGGTTTTTAAAGAAAGAACATTAAAGTAAGTTGGTGAGGATGATGACCTGGAAAAAACATTTTTGTGGTGATAGACAATTAGAAGTGACTTGTTCATTAATAATTGCAACCATAATATTAGAAAAAATTAAAATCATTAGTTACTTTTTTTAATTTTAAATATGGGTTTTTTGAAATAGGATCATGAACCTAAGGATTTTAGTTGACTTAGAGAAGCAATAGTTGTAAATTTGGGATTTTCTGTTTGTGCAAAGAATCATCAACTGTAAACTTTTACAGATAGAAAAAAAACTTTAGCATATGAAAATGCAGTTCAATAACTAAATGTCAAACACTTAGTGCCACAAAATAAAACAGAAAAACTAATTTACAGATCAATAATCATGAAACAAATAATATATAATCAGTTGAGTATTCACTTGGATTTTTTTGTCTTTTGGTGTGAGATTTGGTCTGAGTCAAGACATATATCAAACTCCGGTCTCTCTCTCCATACCTATGTTTTAATTTTGTATTCTTTTAAATAAAATAAAATGTAAAATAACTCTTTTCCCTATGAAGAGAAAACAACCCATCATGGAGATTTTGGAATTTACTTTTTGTTTTCATTTGTATTTTAACAAAAGTAAAAAATAATTTCTTTCTAAAGTGTGTAATTAAAGTTTTAGGGTCAATTTCACACTGTCTCAAGGAGCTTTGAAGGAATTTTTTGGGCAGTGTGAGAAGAAGACATGGAGAAACTCACATTTACTGCTTTTCTACTTTCCATCTTCATAATTTACTCTTTATTTGTTTTATAGCATTTAATTCTATATTTAATTTTTTTACTTGAAACTTCTTCTGTCATAATCAGAACTGCAATTTAGGACCATCCATTAAAAGGTATATAAAAAATTATCTTCTAGTGTTATGCAAATTTTTATTTGTTCCTGCAATTTTGAAAATTTATTCGGGTATTATTTTAAGTTTATTTATTTATTTCATGGTAAATAGTTTTGGATTTGATGAATCCAATTATCCATTAGAGGCCCATCAAGAAGATACGATCAATGGGGGCTGGGCTGAATATTGAGGCTCATACATAAATGGGGCAGACTTAGCAAAGTTCTACACTACATGTCTGATTTACATATAAAATTATAAACTAGAAAAAAGTTGTGTATTAATTAGGACTTATCAATTTTATGTTGGAATCAAAAATTTATTAAATATGACTATCACTAAGTTTCCTGTGAGATTTTACTGAAGAATTTGTTGGAATGATAGGGATTAGGAATGCATCAAAAATCTTATAACGGACACAATAACTTATTCTTTTTCTTTTAATTATAAGATGTTTCAAGTTTTTCATACCTATAAAAAAACACAATTATTGTACTCATAACTCTTTAATGTTTTGGATTTTTCACACACATTAATAAAATTAACTTTTATTTTTTCTAATACTTATTTATTAGTTTAATTACACTATCATCTTAATCCGTTCATTATTGATTAAAAATAAAAGTAAAACCAATAGTTGTGAAGTGCAATTCCCGATACCATAAATATATATTAATTTTAATCTAAAACATCAACTATTGTGGAACAAAGAAAAAAACTAAAACATCATTCTTTTAGGAATGGAGAGAGTAGTTTTTTTTTATTTTTATAACAAATTCCCAATTAATGTATCTTGAAATTTGTAATTTGCAACTAAAAGTGCATTGAAATGTGAAAAATTATCTATTTAAAAGAAAAAATTTTTTCTCTAAAATGACGTTTATTTCAAAGGAAAATTTGCTAAAATGGGTCAAAATAACCATAGTCTCATCCTCTAACCTTTTTTTTCTAAAATTTGTCCTAATACCCATTTACTTTAAACTTGATACATTATTAGCCTCACATTTTATTAATAACTAAATAAACTCATCTCCCAAATCAATATCCCTAAACACACACAAATCCCTAAATACACAAAAATTCGATTTCTCCCTTTAGTGCAGCGCCATATCGAGCTCGTTCTCCATCTCCGGTGAGTTTCGTGAAGCGCCAACGGCGAAGATTCCCATGTCTCGAGCTCCATCTTCGGACTCCCTTTCGTGAAGCGTCTACAAGGTCTCCTCGCCGAAGCTTTTAAGGTAATTCTTAACTATCTCTGTTTTTTATTTAAAGTATATCGAATTGAATGTTGTTTTCCACTTTTTCGTCAACATATTTCGACTTAGGTTGTTTTGATTGTTCTATTTCATGGGTTTGTGTTGTTAAAATTTGAGAATTTAGATTCGCTAATGTGTTTGAGACTTTAGATTAAGTTCACAAAGCTTCCACGTTTGTTGCTCACAAACATGTTTGTTGCTCTTTTTGTGAGATTTTATATTCCGACCAATCTAAGTATTAGCATCACGAGACTAGAGAAGAGTTTTTTGTTCTTTCCTTTACATCTTGCGACTATTGTAAAATGTATGATATATTTTAAAGTTGTTTTTACATATAAATATAACTTGTATCCTCTGTTGGTTTTGATTTTGATTTTGTAGGGATGGATTTAGCACATCCAAAGCGTATTTTCGAACGTGGTCTCAAACCTCAAGTGGATAAGATCAATAACAGCTGCAAAACGTCGTTACTTTATAACTTGCATGAGATGTTTCCCGCAGAGTATGCAGAAGTGAAGAGCGACCCACTTTTCAAGCACATTATGGCACTCTATGACAACAAAATGGGATATTCAGCACGCTTGATACACAACTTCATGTGCAAACAACTTTTCACAGCCAAGAAGCATGAGTTATGGTTTGAGTTCGCCGGCCAACCTCTAAGGTTTTCACTTCAGGAGTTTCATGCAGTCACATGTCTAAAATGCACTAAAGAGGCGAATGTTGATTTTCAGAAGTGGGAAGGTGACAAGGGGTTTTGGAGTAAATTGTTGAAAAGACGTGGAAAAATCAGTTTACAGTCAATAAACTTAGAGCACCTACAAGACTGTAATAAGTGGACCCATGTGGACAAGATCAGATTGATTTATTTAACTGTAATTGCTAGCTTGTTGATGGCAGAGGGTGAGAGGATTAACATTTCACACAAGTACATTAAGCTGGTGATGGATATTGACAAGTTGTGACTGTATCCATGGGGTATTGAGTCATTTGATGATCTAGTGAAGTCAATCATCACTTCGAGGAAGAAACTGAAGAACAAAAAGAGTTATGTGTTAAATGGGTTTACATATGCCTTTCATATATGAACCATGGAAGCTATTCCGGATTTTAAATAATTGTTAGGTAAGAAGATAAGCACAGAGTTTATTGGTCCTCTATATGGAAATTGGGGAGGATCTGCAAAAATATCCTACAAAGACATCACTGGCTTGGAGCCTTTATTTGGATTTCATGTAAGTTTTTAATTTTAATTTATGTTGAGTTCTATTTTCTTGTAACTTGATTTTAATTTTAATTTTTGTAGTGTACTTTGTATCCATGCCTCTCTGATTCTGGAGATAATGATGTTCTCATGGATGCGGCATTCGTGAGGGATAATGAAGTGACTGACGAGAGGGTTGATCATATGCTTGATTTAATCGGAAATGGCCATAAGTGGAGCACTTCTATGTGGGATTTCGACGAATCGGTAGTGACTTTTCTTCAAGAGGATGGTGATATTGTTACTAAGCTGAGTGATGGGGATGTTGCTGATGGTGCTGAGCTGAGTGATGGTGGTGAAGTCTCAGCTACTGTTTCCAAACGAGCTAGAAGTAAGATATTTGACCTCGATGCAGAAACACGAAAGACGAAGCTATTGTGTAAAAGAGCGACAGAAGCACAAAGAACTCTAAATGAAGGTATGAAGAGTTTTTTTTGAAGGCTTGATTCATTCTTCATTCACTGCACTTGAAGAAAAGTTGGAGAAGAAAATAGAGAGTGAGGTTCAAGCTTCATTCTCTGGCTTTGAAAGAAAGATAGAGAAGAAAATTGAGATAATAATAGGAGCAGCCGTGTTGATCATCTCAGCAGGCAAAAAGCTTAACACGACAATGCAATTTTTGTCACCGATTTCATAATCCTCCACAACCATTGTCTTGAGTTTACTGAGTGTAGTATCTGGTTCCAATGTAATTAGTCTTCCACGTTTTTCTGCATCAACATCAAAGCTCCATCTATTATTAGCCTCCAATATCCATTCACCACAACTTACAAATACATGCTTCATATTAACCAAGGTGAAGATTAATAAGGAACAAGAGAAATATGATTTCCAACTTTCTCTTTGAAAAACAGAAAACGTGAGACAACGTGAAAGGAAGAAGAAGATAGCCACGATCAAAATCTAAAGAAAATATTTCCAAACAGAATTTCCTAGGGTATTCAAAACTGTATAATAGGGTATTCTTCGTAGAGTAGCCAGAAGAAGATTGGTAGATATGACGGTGGAAAGTGTTTTTGTTGATACCAGGTTTAGCACCTGCCCTGAAAGCCCATTTCGACTCAAGGTCCAGC
>OVBE01004699.1:4641-23323 GCA_900406425.1 Iberis pinnata | reverse complement strand
TTTTATGCTTCTTTCTGTTTTATGCTTTTTATGTTCATTGCACTTAGGACCTTTTAGGAACAACCCCTTTTAACACTTAGCAAGACTTTAAAGCATTCATCTCATTCCATATTGCTTAGTGCATTCCCATTATGGATTGACAAACCCATCTATACTACAACGATGGGTGATTGATACCCAATAGGACTTCAAAAATCCACTATCAATTTGGCGCCGTTGCCATTTGGGATTTGTTACTACATTATGGATTTTGGATCTTTTCAGATCAAGCTTTTCTTTTACGTTTTTACTTATTCGTCTACCTTGATTGCTTTGTTTTCAGGTACTTGCCTAGCAGTGTATGAACCTAGAGAAGCAAAGGGCCAACTGACTTGCCTCTACTCGTTGATGAGATCAGAGATCTTGAACGAGATCACTCTCGGTCAAGACGTGAACACGAACGTGCAGAACACTTGAGAAGGTTAAACCTCAACATGGCAGACAACATTGACAGAGAAAACCAGAACACCATTGGTGCTGGTGATAACCCCAATACTCAGACCGTCAGACATGGAATTAATCCACCTGCAATCCAGAACAATAAATTCGAGATCAAGCACAGTCTCATTGCTATGGTCCAGAGCAACAGGTTCAATGGACTACCTTTGGAAGACCCACTTGATCACCTAGATGAGTTCAACAGGTTGTGCAGTCTCACGAAGATCAATGGTGTGAATGAAGACGGATTCAAGCTACGCCTCTTCCCATTCTCTTTGGGGGAGAAGGCACATCAGTGGGAGAAGTCACACCCTAGGAACTCCATCACAATATGGGATGCCCGCAAGAAGGCATTCCTTGCGAAATTCTTCTCAACTTCAAGAACATCATGCTTACGGAATGAAATTTCAGGGTTTGCACAGAAGACCGCTGAAATCTTCTCTGAGGCATGGGAGCGTTTTAAAAACTACACTATGCAATGCCCCCATCACGGTTTCAGCAAGGCTTCAATACTCAACACACTCTACATAGGTGCCTTGCCTAAGATCAGAATGCTACTAGATACTGCAAGTAAGGGGAACTTCCTCAACAAAGGAGTTGATAACGGATGGGAGTTGGTTGAGAATCTTGCCCAGTCTAATGGGATCTATAATGAGGACTACGACAGAACACCCCGAGGTCCTTCTACATCTGATGATGGCACTAAGAAGGAGATAAAGGCGCTGAATGAGAAGTTGGACAGGTTACTCCTGGGTCAACAACATCAAGTTCACTTCATCTATAATGAAGAGCAACTCCAGATTCAAGCTGCCGAAGCTCAACAACAAGTAGAAATGTGCTATTTGCAGAACCAATGGGGTTACAACAAAGGGTACTTCAACTACTCTAACAACCCTGGTCTTTCTTACAGAAGCAACAACGTTGCTAATCCTCAAGACCAAGTGTACCCACCTCAATAGCAGAAGATTTCTCAACACTTCAACAACTTCAACCAGAACAGGGGTTACTACCCAAAGCAGCAACAACAGAATGGTTTTCAACAACCACATCAACAACAACTTACTGGTGTACCTCCTGGTTTCTCATCTACTCAACCTCCTGCTCAACCCTTCAACATAGAAGCTACGTTACAACAACTACTTCAAGGTCAAGCTGCTTATGCAATGGAAACATCAAAGAAGTTTGGTGAACTCCAACACAAGATGGATACCTCCTTCGGTGCAATCTACTCCAAGATTGACAATCTCACCTCCAGGATCACCACTCTTGAAGGAAAAACCGCATCCACTTCATTCTCAAAATGGTCATCTACCAGGAAAGTCTGTGAAGAACCCAAAAGATTTCGTCAACATCAATGTCGTCTACCTTGACAAGACGTCTTCTAACAACACTTCAACTTCCACTGAGGATAGTGTGGATCTAGGTGGGGGGGGGGGTTCGTGTTTAGACAAAGGTGAAGAAGATTAACCTGGAATAACCAATGCACAGAAGCCATTGCAACCTCTACCAGAAGTGATCAAGGAACCATCTTTTGATGAGCAATCATCTGTTTCATAACAGAAGGACGCACCCTTCATTCCACCACCATACGTTTCGAGGTTACCTTTCCCTTCCAGATTCAAGAAAAAAATTATGGCAAAATACCCTGAGGTTTTTGCTAAATCCATGAAGGAAGAAGTAACTCAAGAGGTGGAACCACCGGAAGAACGCAACTCTTTGATAACGACATAGCAAGAAGACCTTGGTTCGTTCACACTACCCTGCTCACTTGGAACTTCCACTTTCAATGAATGCCTCTGTGACCTGGGAGCTTCAGTCAACCTTATGCCTATGTACACTGCCGAAAGGCTAGGATTGGATGAGTTTAAGACTTCAAAAATAAACTTGCTGATGGCAGACAAATCAGTTAGGCATCCTGTTGGCATATTGGAGAGCTTACCTATCAAGATCAGGGATGTAACAATACTCACATAATTTGTGGTATTGAAAATGGATGAAGAACCTAAGGATCCATTGATCTTCGGAACACCGTTCCTAGCAGCGGTTGGAGCTGTAATCAACATCAAGAAGGGTCACATTAAGCTGAACATAGGGAGACGACCAAAGATGATATTCAACATAAAGATTAACCCCAAGGACCTCACTGCCCAAAGTCAGCTGGATACTGAGAAGGAACTGAATGAAAACAACCCGAAGAATGGGTATTCAAGTGTTGAAGAAATTGAAGATGGATTGGGAAAGGAATCAACGAGGTCCGGAATGCACTATGAAGTCTTCAAGCCTGTTAAGGAACCTGATATAGGAACTTCTGCTGAGGTGAAGGAAATCAGGACATTGGAAATGTCCAAAGGTGAAGGCAACCTCAAGGATCCAGGAAAAGGAAATCCTGAGTTTAAACTCAAACCTGAATGTGTGCCACCTCTTAAGCCACCTTCAAACATCCCAATCTCTGAAAAATACTTTGAGCCCCAAAACAGAATCTTGGAAATTAAGAATGGAGACCAATCTTCTTACTCAACAAAAGATTCAAGTATTATCTTGGGAATATGGATCCATTGTGTTCCAAGACCTTCATGATCAAATAAGTGCTTTCAGAGGAAGACATCATACTTGCTGTAGAAGTTGATGAAAAACCAAATTTGAACTCTAAGGTTGATAAGAACTACGATAAGGGAGCTTTCTCATAAAAGACCTCGTTTCCCTTCGGAGAACTATCTCAGGGTCACTAATCTCAGAAACAGGAAGTCAAGCTTAGTGACTTAAAAAAGCTCACTTAGGAGGAAGTCCCATGTCTATCTTTGTATATATTTCAATTTCAATGTTTTTAAATTTTAAGTATTTGATTTAATGCGTTCTAGTTTCATCTTGTTTTGGTGTCTTAAGTACTTATGGATTGAGTTCCGAGAATTCTTGTAATGAGAAAAGAAATGGGACATGGGTGATATGCATTTTCAACATGTTATTAAAGTGAGAGGATGTCTAGATCAATGCGTTTTCAATGAAGGAGATCGATCCACTCTTGAGTCATGATCGATCCAACACATGCCGTTTGCAATAACTAGATCGATCCATTCCTAAGCTGGGATCGATCCGAAACATAACACATGATCGATCCACTCTAGTGCCGGGATCGATCCAGTATGGGAAGTGACAAGATCGAACCAAAAAGAAGACGTCATGATCGATCCCAACACGCAACATATGATTGATCCAACTGCTCAACAATGATCAATCCAAAACATGTTGGGATCGATCTTCACGCTCAAAACTTCATCAAACCGGGTTATTGAAGATGCGATCAACCCGAGCAGAACGAGAACAATTCGAACCAAAGGAGTGTTAATTTCGATCAAGGCACCTCTCACTCAAAGACAAGGGAACACCTCCATGCCCACTTGCCCACTTGCATCCTTTTACCCCATGGGCAAAAGATCACCTCCATCTTCCATCACTTCTCTTACATACCCACACCCCATCACACCATTGTCTCCACTTTACATCTCCTCCACATACAACACCTTTACTCCTCCACCACAACCTTCCAATCACCACCACCTTCCCAAAAATCTAACCACCCTCTATATTAAGGGAGTATTCATTCTCTTTCTCTTTACAACTTCAAAGTTTGCACTCTAAAATCTTTTTACTCAAAGGAAATTCTCACAAGAAGAAATTACTCTTCCAAATGATTTTCATCAAGAACTAAGAACTTTCAAAATCGGTTTCATCTCTTACTCATTTTCGCTTTTCAATCTATCTCATCGGTTTCAACACTTTCTTTACAAAAAATCGGTTTCAATCTTCAAGCTTGCAAAAAAAAAAATGTTTTTGTCTACTCCACTTAAGCTTGTTGAAATTGTTTTGAACTACACAATGAGGCAAGGTTTGAAATGAGAATTTTGCTTGTGATTTCTTAAGCACCCTTCATGTATAATCCATCTTTCTTCAAAAACGTTCTTGAACTTAACGCTTGTTGAATCTCTTAAAGGCTTCGAACACTAATCATTAATTCTCCTTGGTATGTTATCTTTTCGGGATTGGAAAATGTCTCAACCATTAAGTGGAAGGATCATGAGAAGACAACGAAGGGAGAGAGCACTCTTTGGTGCAAGAAGGTATGAACAAGAAATCTCACATGAATTTTCACCAAGTGCCCGAGGACATGAGATTGTTAACCGTCTACAACAAATACGGGACAACATGGAAATTAAAGAACACTACAACCTTCTCATTGCGCAAGCAGAACAAGAGCGGGAGAGAGAACGAGCAGAGTTCGAACGATCCCAAAGAAGGTCGAACGTTAGTAGAGGAAAACAGATTGCTGTTGAGGAAGAAGACAGTAGCGAGGATCCCACATATCAAGTGGGTGACGAAGAGAGCACTAAGGTTCAAGAGTACAATGCGGAGATTGCTGGTTCAAGAACGCAAGGGGGAACTTCCCGAAATGAGATTGAAGAAGGTGCTGAGCCTTACTACCTAGAGGCCCTTCTCTCTAGGATCTTCAAGGGGACTCGTTTCCCCCACAAACTACCAATGGGCGCTCTTGGGACAGCGAAGGACATGTCCCACCTTTTCAAGAACACCGGCTTAGAGAAGCTCATGACTACTTTTAACGACGGATATAAGGAAGAAACCTGCTACTTCCTTGCAACACTACAACTTCACTTTGATGATGATGACATGCAAGGGTACATCATATTTTCAGTGAGGGGGCGAGGATATGAGCTCTCTATAATGGAACTAAACCGTCTCTACGGGTTCTCAAGCGATGGAAACGTTGATAGCCTTTCTGATTATGCCAAGGAAGAGCTATTTTCATTATGGATGACGATAGGGGGAGAGGATTACGATGCTGGAAAAACAAAGTGTTCAGGGATTAGGAATCCGGTTTTGCGATACTTTCACAAGGTACTTGCGAACACCATATTCTCAAGAGAGATGACGGGGAATGTTACTGAAGGGGAGCTAGGACTGATTGCTACGACCTTGAAGCCTATAATGCACTACACGTCGGACGGGCGTTCACTACAAGGGGATAGAGCTAACTCTACCATGTCCCGAATTTTGTTAAACAACCTGATGGGTTAAAAGGACTGAGCTATTTTGAACTACAATATAAACATTAAAGGAAATTTGCAATTTGGGGGAATCGTTACCCCCATACTCCGAGCTTGCAATGTCCCTCTCGAAGGACAAGGTAAACCAGCAAGGATGATCGACCTGAGATATCTAAAGAATTCCCATTTCTTTGATAGGAAAGTTGCTGAACAGAAGTATAGCTTCGTTCATCCAATCTTTTGAATGGCACTCATGTTGCTCCCCAACAGAAAGCTAACAACAATAAGAAAGGGGAACGATATTAACTTCCAACCAAGCAGGGAAGCTCTGTACTCTTGCCAGAGAAAGGAAAAAGTTAAGGAAACAAAAGGTTGAAGTAACGAACGCCCCAGTTGCTGAAGAGCTTGATGAACCCGACTGCTACTATTTTGAAGAGAACCCTACATCTAGACAAGGAAAGAGCTCAGCTGCAGCCCATAAGAACTTGGGGAAGCTTCAAAGATGGAACAAGTTTCAGGACAACTACATCACAAAAAGTTCAAGAAAATGACTTCTCAAATCAAGAAACTTACCATAAAGCTCAACAAAGCCACCTCTTCAAAGAAGCAGCAATCATCTGGACACTTGGAACAAAGCCAATCGTTCACAAATAGTCCAAGGCAGCCACGTGTTCAACAACCTCATCGCCACTCTTCTATAGATCCAGCAACAGTACAGAGGAGGAAGCGACATCATCCCGAAAGGGAGAACCGTGAGTCAACAAGCCAGCACACCTTTCAACAACATCAAGAGGTCGAGCAACATCACACGTATTCCTCTGACGTTTCCAAACGGCAATGTTTCTTGTGAAAAAAAATCTAGGACGTTATTTTTGAATTCTGATTATGCATTACATAATGTTTTATACGTTCCGGATTTCACCTGCACACTTATCTCGATTTCCAAGCTGTTGAAACAAACAGGTTGTATCGCTATCTTTACTAATACTCTATGTTTTCTTCAGGATCGTTTCAAGAGGACGCTGATTGGAGCGGGTGAAGAGCGTGATAAAGTGTACTACTTTACGGGGATTCAAGCTGCTTAGGTCAACAAAGTGGTTTCCAGTTACACTATAGCGGATTTGTTGTACCGTAGATTAGGTCATCCATCACTTGGTGTTTTTCTTTCTATTTATGGTTTTGATAAGTCTTCTCCTGTTTTCGAAGACCTTAGACAATGAATTATTTGTTTTCGTGCTAAAAAAACACGTGACCGGTTTTCTATTAGTGATAATGATATCACTCGATTTTAATGATTTTTAGTGGGTATTTATACTTTCTATTTGACATTATCTGAGTTTTTTCCTTGTAGTTTTGGCATATTTTTAGGATTTTAGGTGTTTGGGACGTTCTGTAGCAAAAAGATGGATTTGTGCACAAAATGGCTACAAATTGGCATATGCATATGCATAATCCGGCATAAGGGTCAAAAGTTTACCAATTCTTGAAGATGTTTACGTGTATGGATTGAGCTGAAATTTTGTCACAAGATAGCCACGTGAACCAGCTTTCATATGGAAGTGGTTTGCGGTCAATCCACTGGAGAAATCAAAAGTTATGACGATTTTACTGAATACTGGTCAAACTGCTCGCAGAAGAAGCATGTGCAGAGTGTGAAAAAGAGATCGATCGGTCCAGACAGGGATCGATCAGTCCAAACCACCTGGAAACTTACGTAAATATAGATCGATCGATCTGGTTTTGGATCGATCGATCCGAAAATCCGTTTTGCACAATTTTTGCACGGCAATTATATTTTGTCCAGTTTTTGCACAGAAGGTCCCCATAACATTTCATTTTCTCCATATTTCGTTTTTCCCCTATAAATAGGAGGTTGAGACTTATTTTTAGGTTAACCTTAATTCAACCTATTTTTTGTACATAATTTTCAACGCTGTAGTTTTTCTTTTTCTCTGAGGGAGACGAGATCCAAAGCTTGAACTTCTTTTGGAGAAGATTTCTGAACCCTCTTTTATTTACTTTATGCAATTGTTTTCTTTTACTATTGAATCTATGATGCTTATTTCTTTTAACATGCTTGAATAGTTTCATAGTTAGGTTTTAGGATTTCCCATGGAAAACAGAATTTGATAGTTAGGGTTTAACATAAAGGATTGAATTGTTAGGTTTTTAGTCTAGATCTATTCTTAATGCTTGAATTAAACTGGCCATTTAGTTCATTTATATTAGGTTGATAAACACAAATGGATTTGGTTTAGAGATCTGACCAAATCTAGATGAATAAGTGTCTCTACTTGTGGGAGTATTGTCTTTGATGTTTATGAACATATAGAATATGAAATCGTTGCATAATTGAATTGTTTAAATACGGCGGGAGTTTGTATTTAGTAATTAGATTGTAGGGATCTAATACTTCGGGAGGAGATTAGTCTATTATTGTCTTTTGAGTTGAGAACTATTTTCAAAATAAATCCTACATGTTAACCCGAACTTCAAAACTGAATACATATGGAATTCCCTAATGGCTGACGTTTTAGTTTATTGATTTACATCCTCTTTTAATTTATGCTTTAAACTCTGCTACGAACACCCTTTTATTTTGTCTTAGCTAGAATCAAGGTTTAACTGAAAGCTGTACTATCTGGTCTCTGTGGAATTCGACCCTTTACTACAAAGATCTGTTTTCTGCAGTGTAGTTGTAGGAATTAAAACCTGAACATATCACATTGTGCTCCATAGTCAAGCTAACGACTTTAAACAAGCACTGAGTGGGAGGTAACCCACTATTTGGTGTCTTTGATTTGTTGTTTTTGGTTTTTGAGCCAGTCCCATTTTAATTTACTAACTTATTAATTTTTAGTTGTGAGTTCAAAGTGTTTCAGGAAAGTTCAGAAAGAGAAGAACTGGTCGGAGGTTAAGATCGATCGATCCCTGAAGGATGATCATTTGCATATAATGAGAGATCGATCGATCCGTCTATGGATCGGTCGATCCATCAACAATCAGGGAGTACCGATGAATTAGATCGACCGATCCGTCTATGATCGATCGATCCAAAAGACTAGGAGCTTTTCATAAAATTAGATCGATCGATCCATCTATGGCTCGATCAATCCAAAAAACCAGGCGCTTTACAAAATATTAGACCGATCGATCCGTCTATGGATCGATCGATCCATCGATGTTGAGAAACGGTAAGTTCTCTTTCTCAGGTAAGTTCCGACATTTGAACTCAGGTCTTTGATTTTTCTTTATTCTGGTCTTATTCCTTCTCTATTATTTATTTTTACACTGAAACAGTGTGATTTAAGTAGGGGGGAGGGTTTATAGCTACTACCTGTGTTTTGTGTCTTTTAATTGTTTCATCATTTTGGTGAAAATTTTCAAAATTTTTTCGTTTTAATTTTCTCGAGTCGAAAGAATAATGACCAGAATCTATGATTACTACTAACCCGGTGTAAGTTTGATATCATTCTCGACTTGATTACTGACTTAGTCTAACTGCTGCACTTAGGATTGGAACCCCATTGACTTATTTCTATGCTTTTGAAAGTTTTGGTGTTTTGGATTGTTAATGATTTGATGCTAGCTCTATTTGGATATGACTTAAATTTGATCTTAATTTTCTTGCTTATGGTGTTGGTTATACTTTGAAAGCTGGGTATTTTTCTCTTCAGTTCTCTGTAAAACCGACAAGTTCTTTCAATTTGATCCAGATCCTTTCTCTCACTCCCTTCAGAAAAGCTCATTTAGAAAAAAGTGTTGAAAGCGCGACCTAGAAGTCTGTAGTCATTATCGGGCTGCTTAAAAAGCAGTAAGAAAAAAATAGAGAAAAGAAAAACGCAGAAAAGTGCGAATCTTTCGAAAAAAATAAAAAACGCAGAAAAGTGTGATTCTTTCAAAAAGAAGTGCGAAAGGGGGAAAAGGGTCAGGACCATAAGTCATTGGATGCTCTGTTAGGTATGGGCGCTTTGATATAAAAGATACTTTAGCGGGCATTGATCGATACCCCATAGGCAAGAACACACTATTGTACTTAATTGAATGAACATAGCTGGCTAAAATGATTTGATAGTTTGATTGATTTGGGATTTAGAGTAAAAAGTATGTCATTGGTTATATGGTGGTAAACAGTTAATTTGCAGTGGTTGTTTAGGATTGGTATCTTGTGGTTTTTGATGTTTGAGCTTGGGTTGCTGAGATTCTGAGAGTTCCTGTGTGGTCCTTTTCAAACCACTTCTTCAGATATGGTTTTTGCTTTACTTGAGGACAAGCAAAGATCTAAGTCTGGGGTAGTTGATATCACTCGATTTTAATGCTTTTTAGTGGGTACTTATACTTGAAATTTGGCATTATCCGAGTGTTTTCCTTGTAATTTTGGCATATTTTCAGGATTTTAGGTGTTTGGAACGTTCTGAAGCAAAAAGATGGATTTGTGCACAAAATGGATGCAAATTGGCATATGCAGAATCTGGCAGACGGGTCAAACTTTTACCAATGCTTGAAAATGTTTCCGTGGATGGATTGAGCTGAAATTTTTACGCAAGATAGCCACGTGCATTAGCTTTCATATGTACGTTGTTTGAGGTTAATCCATCATAGCAATCAAAAGTTATGGCAATTTTACTGAAAACTGGTCAAGCTATCTCGCAGAAGAAGCATGTGCAGAGTGTGAAAAAGAGATCGATCGATCCAAACCTCCTGGAAACTTACGTAATTATATATCGATCGATATCGTTTTGGATTGATCGATCGATCTGGTTTTGGATCGATCGATCTAAAAATCCGTTTTGCACAATATTTGCACGGAAATTATATTTTGCCCAGTTTTTTCCTGGAAGGTCCAGAAGATTTCCTTTTCTCCAAATTTCATTTTTCCCCTATAAATAGGAGGTTGAGGCTTATTTTTAGGTTAACCTTTATTCAGCCTATTTTTTGTACATAATTTTCAACGCTATAGTTTTTCTTTTTCTCTGAGGGAGATGAGATCCAAACCTTGAACTTCTTTTGAAGAAGATTTATGAACCCTCTTTTATTTATTTTATGCAAATGTTTTCTTGTATTATTGAATCTATGATGCTTGTTCCTTTTAGCATGCTTGAATAGTTTCATAGTTAGGTTTTCCCAGGGAAAACAGATGTTGATAGTTAGGGTTTTAACATAAGGGATTGAATTGTTAGGTTCTTAGTCTAGATCTATTCTTAATGCTTGAATTAAACTGGCCATTTAGTTGATTGATATTAGGTTGATAAACACAAAGGGATTTGGTTTAGAGATCTGACCTAGTCTAGATGAATAAGTGTCTCTGCTTGCGGGAGTATTGTCTTTGATGCTTATGAACATATCGAATATGAAATCATTGCATAATTGAATTGTTTAAATACGGCGGGAGTTTGTATTTAGTAATTCGATTGTAGGGATCTAATACTTTGGGAGGAGATTAGTCTATTATTGTCTTTTGAGTTGAGAACTATTTTCAAAATAAATCCTACATGTTAACCTGAACTTAAAAACTGAATACATGTGGAATTCCCTAATGGCTGACGCTTTAGTTTATTGATTTACATCCTCGTTTAATTTATGCTTTAAACTCTACTACGAACACCCTTTTATTATGTCTTAGCTAGAATCGAGATTTAACTAAAAGTCGTACTGTCTAGTCTCTGTGAAATTCGACCCTTTACTATACTACAAAGATCCGTTCTCTGTATTGTAGTTTTAGGAATTAAAACCTGAACCTATCAGATTTTTGGCGCCGTTTCCGGGGACCAATACAGTGCCTATTAAGTTTTCTTTAGTGTATAGTCTAAGATCTTTCTTTTTCTCTTATTTTTTTTATTTTTATATTTTTTATATATGTGATGACAATGGATTACAATGATTGGTTACATGAGCAGGAGGACACATTCGAAGAGAACATTCAGGATGAGGATGAACTATTTGATGAGAACGTGCTTACCCTAGAACAAAAAGTAGAGTTGGATCATGTTCAAAAAGAGTATCCAACACTGCCAAGGAGAGTTATAGCCGAGTTTCTTAGAATAATCATCCTCTAACACCGAGCAGCACTTGAAGGAAGAAATCTCACACATGAAGAAATCAAGTTAGCTGAAAAACTTGAAGAGGTAATATATTGGGTTCCACCAAGCCAACTAGAAGGTATATTTGAGTTTAACTCCGAATTTCATGATTATGAATTATGTCACATGCCTAGCATTGAAGATATAACTTCTAGTTTGGATACAACCATGATTGTTGATGAATGTTATGATTTGATATGTGAGTCTCAAATATTAGATACTATGAGGTTTGAAACACTTATTAGGAATTATGATGGAATATGTTATGACATTCATAATCTCAAGTTAAGGTTTTNCCTAGGAGATGTGCTTGATGTAGATATGATCTTGAGTGATTTAGAAAATCCTAAGGTTGAGATGGACTTAAGAAGTGAGAATGATGTGTTTTACGTGATTGATGGTGATGAAGTTGACTATTTTGTGTTTAATTCGTTTAAACCGGAAGTTGATTTTATTTTTCCATCTAATGCATTGGATTCTCATGAGCCTCTAGTAATCAAAGAGCAATTCACGATATATGCTACATATGTAGTCAGCTTCTTTGATGAGATTGATGTCTTTTTTCCGTGGGCAACATTGTATTTCTTTGTGCATATGTTGTATTACACTAACATGAGAAGGACATAAGTTGCATTGGCTCAGCCATTTGATTCTCATGATCAGCAGATTGTGCTCCAGAGTCAAGCTAACAACTATAAACAAGCGCTTGGTGGGAGGCAATCCATCCAGGTTAGTTTTTCTTTTCATGTTCCTTTTCTTTTTCTTGAGTCAGTTCTTACTCTTTTCCTGGATTTAATTTCACACCGGAACAGTGTGAAGTAAGTATGGGGGAGGATGTAATGATATAACTATGTTTCGATATTTTGTCTTTTTATGAAAAATTTTCAAATTTTTAGTTTTTAAATTAGAAGAGTCTAATAGAGTCGAAGGAATTATGACCAGAATCTGTGATGATTATTAGCCTAGTTTGAGTGTGGTATCGATTTCGTTAGATTGTTGACTTAGATTAATTGCTGAGATTAAGATTGAAACTCCATTGCTGATTGATTTTCTTCTGAAAGTTCTGAGTCTTTTGAGTTGTTGATGATTTGATGCTAGCTCTGCCATGATAGGACTTAACTTGAACTTAATTTCTCTTGCTTATGGTGTTGATATACTCTGAAAACTAGATACCTTGCTCTTTAGTATTCTATAAAACCGACAAGTTCTTTCAGTATGATCTAGATCATTTTTCTCCCTCCCTTCAAGGGGTTAAAAAAAAAGAGAGATTGAAAGCAAGATCTAGAAATTCGTAGTCAATTCAGAAAACCATCTGCTAAAAAAGAGAAGAAAAAGAAGAAACAGAAGCGCATAAATGCAAAGAAATAAAAAAAAAGAAAAGTAAGCAGACATAAAAGAAAGAAAAGAAGTGAGAAATGGGAAAAAATGATCAGAACTAGAAGTCGATTGATGCTCTGTTTAGTGTGGACACTTAGATAGAAGAGGTACTTGAGTACATTGAGTGATGCCCCATAGGTGAGAATGCATTTATCTGTACTTAATTGAACTTAAAGAGCTTGTTGATATGACTTGATACTTGATTGATTTGGGATTCAGAGTAGGAAGCATGCTATTAGTTAGGTGGTGGTAAACAGTTCATTCGAAGTAGTTGTTTAAGATTGGTGTCTTTTGATTTTTGATTTTTATACTTGAGGTTTCTAAGATTCTGCGAGTTCTTGTGTGGTCCTTTTTAAAACCTCTTCTCTGAATTTAATCTTGCTTTACTTGAGGACAAACGAAGATCTAAGTCTGGGGGGGGGGGGTTGATATCACTCGGTTTTAACGCTTTATAGTGAGAATTTATGCTTGTTATTTAACGTTATCCGATGTTTTCTCTGCAAATTGGTATGTTTTACAGGTTTTTGAGTGTTTCGGATGGTTTGGATGTGAATTGGCATATGTAGATGCAAATTCCGGCAGAAGAGTCCGAAGTTTATCAATGTTTTAAGATGTTTCCATGGATGGATTGAGCTAAAATTTGGACACAATATAGTCATGTGAGTTAGCTTTCATATGGAGGTGGTTTCAAGTCATTCCGTCAGATAAATCAAAAGTTATGGTTATTTTACTGAAGATTGGTCAAGCTAACTCGCAGAAGAAGATCGCTCAGAAATCCCCTGGAATGCCCGATCGATCTCTGAGTGCCCGATTGGGAATTTTCTCCTAGAATTCTACGAAAAGAGTGCCCCCATCGATCCAAACAGTGCTAAATCCAGCACTTTACACAAGAATTTTTGGAAGATTTCCAAAATTTGCAGAATTTGTCCTCAAGGCTATCTTTTATTCTATTTTGGTTTTCCTTTTTTTTCTTAGCACTATATAAGCCTTGTGGCTTGGTTTTATTAGACCTACACTTTTATTATTCTAATTTTTACTAGGAGACGAATCTTGAACCTTTGTGGAGAAGAGTTCTGAACCCTTTTTTATATTTCAATATCTATTCTTGATTTATGATTATGAGTTCTCCTTTTATATTGATTTGTGTTTACTTTTCAATGTCTGAGTAATTCTCTAGTTAGGTTTGAGGGTTTCCCAGGAAAACCAGGTTTGAATGTTAGGGTTTACAATAAAGGATTAAATTTGTTAGGTTCTTAGTCTTGACTTGTTTTTAATGCATGAATTAGAATAACTAACTAATTCATTGATATTAGAATTATAAACGCAAAGATATTTGGTTTAGAAGTTGGATCTAGTCTAGATGAATAAGTGTTCGTGCTTGTGAAAGTCTGTGAAGAACCCAAAAGATTACGTCAACATCAATGCCGTCTACCTTGACAAGATGTCNATCGAACAAGGAAAAACTAACAAGAAAAGCTAAGCAGAGAGGATGTTAAGCTTGCTTTGGAGCAAGACACATTGGTGATTAGAGGAGAGTTAAGCTTGCTTTGGAGAAAGACACATTGGTGATTAGAGGAGAAGGAAAAGATGAAGATGATGGTGGTGAAGAAGGAGAAAGTGGTAATAGGAGAGATTCACAAGCCGAATTGGATTGCCGGAGAAGATATACAAGACAGAGGAGATCAAGACGAAGATGAAGAACGAAGTCTTGAAAGTGGTGATTTCAAAGATGAAAGAGGAAGAACGAAACGATGCGCGCCATATCGAGGTTAACTAAACGTCACCGTGTTCTTTCCTTTTCATTGTTGTTTATAAAGTTTTAATAAGAACTGTGTAGTGTTTAAGTCATGGTTTTTAGAGTTGAAAGAATCTCTTGTGTTTCTTGAAACGATGGTTCTTCTCCAACTTAGCTGACAAGAAAGAACAGATTTAGCTCGCTATTTGTAAACAATATAGCAAGAGTGAGAACTGGACCAATGTCACTTTCCAACCTGATTTGAGCAAGTTCAACATGATTGAGTTAGAAAACGATGTGGTTAATTTTATGATATTAGAATGCTACACATTAGATGTAAACTAACTGTACGTGGACATACGAAAACGACCATAATATATTACAAAATAACAGTTTTCTCTATGTTATGCAGGTAGACAAAGGCATCAGATGGTCTACTAATCAACCTTCACAACCATCATGGACCAGCCATACATCCGAGAAATAAATGCTTTTATCCACTGATAGTCATGTATGTAAAGATGACTATACAACATTACAAAAATGATTCAATACACTATGTTGCATACATCAAAACCCAAAACAATACAACATAATTTTCTTCTCTGTTTGAAACAAAAATACAAGAAGAAATTGATTTATTGCGTTTAGTAACTTCTTGTCTTTTCCAACACGTTGTCGTTTATGTCCACTTACATCGACATCTTGTCCATAATTTATTATATCGTGTCCACATTTAACTTCTTCTACTCCTACATCACGTGTTTGTCCACCATCTTTATTTTCTTATCTCAATGCGGTTGAGTTTCTGTCCACGCATGATAGCTCATTGTCCATGGTTACTTTTTTCTCTAACTACATAATGTGTTTGTCCACCTTCTTCATTTTCTTCTCCATCCTCGTTCGTATTGTAGTCCCATCGCTGCAAATGACATGTTCTTTTCCGGATGTCATTTGTGCCACACAAATATGCATCTTGTCCACCAAATTCTTTGTTTGGCCCATTCACATTAATATCTTCTTCTATAATGTCTTCTCCAATATCCGGACCAGTTTTTGATTCGACGCAGCTGCGTTTATGTCCACACATGTTGCCTTTTTGTCCGCTCCTACTGTATACACTTTCAAGTCTATTTATCATGTCTAGGAACTCCTCATTCTCGTATACAACACACACCTCATCAACTATGGTGTCACTTTCTTTCAGTATGGGAAGTCTAGTTGTCCATGTCGATATACCCGAAGGTTTATAGTTGTGCACAACAATATCTGGTATGATGGACATATACATGTTTTGTAACCCACACTCAATTCTTGTTTTCTTGAATCAATATTCACAACCATAGGGGACATCTTCATTTGTGTGAACACAACTTCAGAGCCTATCTGCCAGTTGCTTAAACTAATGTTCTCATTCCTTATCACGCCTTCATATGCTTTTGCAACCTTTTCCACCAGACTTTCGTAATTTTCGTTCACTCTAAGATTAACACATTTCACAAACCTATCATTTTCCAAACAAATATGCCAACACCTTGAAACTAAGCATTCCCATTTACCAACAATTATCATAACTGTATCGTCCATTGCACATCACATACAAAAACAGTCCATAAACCATCAACATTATGTCCACCACGTCCTTAATGTCTACTAAATGAGGTATAAACTAAGCATTGATTGTAGATAACTGAAATTTAAAACAACAAAAAACGAAGAACATTTGTGATTCTTACCTGTTGAAATCTTCGGAATCGCCCACCTTCAAACTCTTTCTACAAGAGCAATGAACATTAATGTGGCTTAAATAAAGTTAATTATCTTTTAGTTCATCATGTCTTATCAAAATTAATTGAATAACATGTTCATTAATTGTGCACTGTGACAGTAAGCTTCGAAGAGGGCATAATGAGCTTTTTCTCAACACCACAATACCATATATTTATGGTATTGATCACAAAAGCGAAACATATGTCATATCACACAAATAAAAAACCAATTATGGTATATCCAACAAAAATCTCTTAAATTTATTATATTTTTGAAACAAAATAGTTTAAAATAATTTTAAATTATATATACTATAATAACTATTAATTTATTATAGATATTTTTATTATTTTAGAGTGACAAAAAGCAATAAAAACTATCAATTAATTTTAGGAAAAAATTTAAACAAAAAAGTAGCAAAGTTAAACTCTCACTCTTAAAAATTTTAACACTTTAAAGTGTTTGGAAAAACGTACTCATATCAAAACTGTACCAAACTGAATGATATATATATATTTTTTAATTTTATTTGTAGTATCTTGTGTAGTTGTTTATTTTATCTTTTTATGTGTTATTATAGTTATGTTATTATTTTAAAAATATATTTACACTTGAACTGCACTTGAACCACACCATTTAGTTAATATCTAATTAAATTTGTTTTATTTGTTTGTAATCAAAATATTATTATTTTTTTGTACAAATCGTCCCACTTTTTTTTGTATAAAATCTGTTCCGTTAATAACAGTTTAGGCAATGTTTTCAAAACCGGACCGGACCGGGGGTCGAACCGGTTTCAACCGCGAACCGGAGGTATACCCGGTCCGGTTCAACAATAAAACCCAAAGGCATTTGAACCGGACAAAAAACCGGATTGAACCCTCAAAAAACCGGGNCCGGGAACCGGCAACCCATTCGAACCGTTTCAAACCGGTTTTTTCTTTTTTCATCAACAAATTTTGAGTAAAGGCCCGATAACTTTTTTTCATCAAAAAATTCCCTTTTTATTTAGGTCCAATAACTTTATAATATATAGTTTTAGTGTTAATCATTTGGAAGAACACAAATCGACAGAAAAAGAGTAAGAGGAAAGACGATTTGAAGAAGATGANGAGTAAGAGGAAAAAAGATTTGAAGAAGATGAGCGTTTGAATTTAATATTCTAGTACATCAAAGAATTGAGATCTCTTTCCTATATGTATCTTTTATATTGAAGTCTGACTTAAATCAAGTATACTGTGATTGTTTAGTATAACTTCTTCTTATTGTTGTGTTAGTGATATTCTTATTGTTGTGAATTAGTGAGAAGAGAATGATGCATGAAAATACAATTAATGATGGTGTATGAAACTAGCAAGTAGCAACTAATATTTCTTGAAACGTTTAGTATTTTGTATTGTATAATGCATAAAAATACAAATAAATATTTCATGCTTTTGTGACATATATCAAATAAATGTATAAAATTTTAAGTTGTTAGACGTTTAGATTTTTGTAATTGTATAATGTTTACAAAATTATTTAACATATTTTTATGCTTCTTTTGTAACATATATTATATGTTTTTTTATTAGAAAAATAATTAAACCCGGTCAAACCCGGTCGGACCACATTGACCCATGACCCGAAAATTTTTCCGGTTCAGTTGCCGGTCCGGTTTTCAAAACATTGAGTATAAGTAATATGAAGTTTAAGAATCATTTATGTAAATAATCAAGAAAACAATGCAACTCTGTAATAATAACAAAATTTGAAGGTATAAAATGTAAAAATAGTGAAAGAACAAGGATCACATTTGTAAAATAATAGATAAAATAGTGAGAGAGTCTGAAAAAGTAGAGCCAAGAAATTCATTTGACGCCCTAACAAGAACGCTGGAGAGCTTATCCGTCACTTTCTATTTCTCTGTAACCGATAGAAATTTTCCCGAGAAAATGCTTCTATTACTTTCTCGTTCGCATTTTCTCTTGTGAATATACAAATCGGAATTTTCGATTCGCTTTCTTATCCGTTTTCTCGCGGAACGGTTTGTAGTTTATTTGAACATTTCGATCGTGAATAGAGTTCCACGATCGATTTCTCATAACAGTAGGTTTTGAACAAGCATTCTATCTCTCTTCTAACTCCGGATTATCGTAGATTCTTCGTTCTAAGTGGTTACAGATTACGGCGGTTTTTCATTTTCT
>OVBE01004698.1:0-23324 GCA_900406425.1 Iberis pinnata | reverse complement strand
TCTCTATAAACGTCATTAACCATTTGAACCGTAGGTGCACCATAATCTAAATCTGTTATAGGNACGCTAGTACTAGCAACAAGATCAGGTCGTTCGCTACCACTACTACTAGCAACAATATCATGTCGTTCTCCATGTAAATACCAAATCTTATAAATAGGCATAAAACCATTTAGATACAAGTGATTCCAAACCATATCTATCTTGATATTATGCAAATTTCGACAAATGGAGCATGGACATAGTAACTTACACTATGTTGTGTCCGAGGTTATCGACATGCTAATTCCATAACACCGCGCGCATACTCGTCGTTCAAAAGGTTCGTATCTGGATCTATTTTTTTCCCGATCCATCCATGATCGAAAATGAGGATTAGACATTTTTTGTAAGATATAGGTTGCGAATGTGTGAATAATGAAGGTGTGAGGGTTCTGGTTTTATAGAAACTTTTATGACGGATTATCCGTCAGGATTTATAAATATAACTGTTGGCAACGGTCACATTAACGAATATATTGCCAGGTCAATTTCCTGACGGATTTTGTCACGGAATCCTGACGGATTTAGATATGGCAGGTTTTTTGCCGATATATCTAAATCCGTCAGGATGCTGTCAGGATTTTCTGACGGATTTAAATCTGTCAGGCCACCCGGTCACTTTTTCGATTGTTTTCTTGTAGTGTTTAGTCATCGTTTATTTTATCGGTTTCGCGTATCTAGTAAATCAGCCTTAGCTTAGTGTATCTCGTTTAAGTATTTGTTGCTCCTTGTTCCTACAGTTTAGACCGCCCCAGGTCTTTCATCTTCATTAGGCATTTAAATTCTTTTCTTTAGATCATCATCATCATCATCTCCAATTTCATATATTGATCCGATCTAATGGCACTACAAGTAAAAGGGCTAAACTGATGGACAAATTGACGGTAACTTCTGTCAGTTTATATACCAACGGATTTCAATCAAATAGTAACCAGAATATAAACCATGCATATTCTATCAGTTAATTTTGCATATCTCGATAATTCTGTCGATGCTATCACGGCGGATAGATGTTGTCGTATTAAAGTTGTTCATATTATGACCGATAAAAGTCTATCCATAATATCTAAGCATTCAATGAAATTGTTCGTCGTAATTCCGCCGATAAACCTCAAACCCTAAACATAACAAAATTCATCTAAAAAACAATGGTTGATCAGCTAGTCCACATAAGGCTATGGAGGAGACAAGCTTTTCAGGGGACTCCAGACGAAATTTTTCCCTCCAGTAAATATCAAGTCTAGGTTAAGGTATTATAATTTGTTTTTATATGTTCTTGTTGTCTTATAACATATTTTCACCTTTTTCAGAGTACCGAGATTGACAAACCGATACTACACTAGCGGTAAGATGCGAGGCTGTTGCTCGGGCTTGGGTACTTCATCGAGACTTAGACTTGATATAGAGCAGGATTGGGAGGTGTTGATGAGCGAATTGCATGAAGGTTTTGAGAAGAAATTAGAGGAGAGAGTCGAGGCAGAGCAGGAGGCATAACAGACTTGCGATGGAACAAAAACGGGCGAAGAAGCGACTAGAGATGGAGCAACATATGCTTCAATTCAGGCAACAATACACGCGACATCCTCCCCCACCTTCGTAATAGTTTTTTATTTGTGGATTTTATATTTAGAACGTTTTTATATTTTATTTTTAAAATATTTTATGCTTTTAAGATACTTATATCATATTCAATCTTTTTCATTTAATTCAATTTGATATTAAATTATATTAAATTTGTATTCAAATAAGATAAATTATATTTAAAATTTTTTTCGTCGAGGTATTCTGATGGATAACCGATGGACTATATCAATGGAGTTATGATTGTACTTTTGCGCGAAATACCTACAAAATTATAACAACGGATAACCGACAGAATAATACCGATAGAATTACCGATGATTCATGTATGAATTGTAATCCGTGGGTAAATCGTCGTTAAGTTTGTCCATTTAGTTTCATCGATTATCCGTCGTTAATCGTTGTTAAGTCCGTCGTTAATAACGAAAGAATTACCGACGATTTATGTACGAATTGTAATCTCATTTACCAACGTTATGCATATGACTAAGAATTTTTCGTATTTAATTGATTTGTTATAGTATATTCTCCGTCGTCCTGACGTTGATTTCTTTTAGTTTGGTATTAGTTCCTTCTATCGGTAGAGGTAGCTTCTAGACCCACTATAGGAGAATGTCCCAGCCATTGGTGAATATTAGTTTGTCTTCGTCTTATGGTCTTTGCCATTCAGAGTTTCAAAAGAATTAATTGGTCGGAGGTGTTTCATCATCATATTCTCAATTCAGTGCCGGCTCACAAATGTTAAGGACTTCAGAACAAAAAAAAAAAATTTGACCGTTAAATTTAATTTATTTTAAAAATTTTAATAGATAAATTAATCAAATATCAATTAATTAGATTTTATTGTAATTTTTACACATATAAATTAAAATTAAAATAATTATTTCTTGTTACTTTTAAATAACTATTTAAAAATAAAAAATAATTTATGAAAAAGATCCTAAAATTATCGGTTCAGAAAAGGGACCGGAAACGGTTGCCCTTAATATTTTTTCCATTGAGCCGCCTCTGTCTCGGTCTTCCGATTTATTTTTTGTTATTTTTTGTTAACCTAGCTATTTCAAACTTTTTTCTTGTTAACTTATGTCTTTTTTGGTTTAGTCTATGTGGATATATCCATTTTCCTCCAACACAGTTTCCGAAAATATGTTTACAATTGCATGCTTAGTATTACACCCTTGTATTCTTCCTTAATTTACACTTTGATAAAAAAATCCACTAGATTAAAAAAAGTTTAATTTGAAATTCCGGTATATATTTACTATCATATTTAAAAAACGTAAAATAAATAGATTGATGATTCATATATATATAACTACCATTTTCATATACAATCATACTTTTAAAAGATACATAGCATACATTACTATAATTTATCTTGATATTACATAAGTTTTTTTTATACAAAATTTTATAATCATAACTAGTATATATATATATATATATATATATATTTCATAATATAAATTTTGAACAATATTATATATTTCTACTGTATAGAGCATAATATAATTTAGATTATTTTAGGAAAATGTACTTTATGAAACAATATTGGTATTTAGATACTTAATGAAAAGTTATTTGTGATTCAGATATTTTTTTGGTAAGTTTACAAAATATATTTTCAAATATTGTTATGTGAATGGTGAATTTTTATTTATGGATGAAACTGATTTAAGTCAACATATATGAGCTCAGAAAATGTCACCATGAATGATGTATATGTGAATGACACATTCAAGTGAAGCAAACACGTGCTCAAAAACTGTCTCTATAAACGAATCTAATGTGTCTGTGAATGAACCTGACTCATGTGCATGCATATGTGGAGATGATTTGAACAACGATATATGAATCCAAACTACATATAAATACGATTTGTATCTCAAATACAAATTGTGAATCACACAAATAAAATTTCTCGTTGAATTTGTCTACAACACATCATATGTAAAATATATTGGATAACATGCCAAAAAAATCTAAAATATAAAATATTGCATTTAAAATTATTTACAACAACCAGAAAGATATTATTTCTAGAAAAATTGTCGATGGTGTATTTGCCTTTGACGAAAAAAGAGACTAATTAACATATCTTCTGCGTGTGATGTATTCACCTCTGCAATATTTGAAATCTCTAGTTTTTTTTGCCATAATATTTTGAAAACTACAATCTACAGAGTTGAAGAAATGTGACGAAAAAATCTCGAAAAATGCAAGAACAAAAACAATCACATAACAAAAAAAGAACCACCGTGGAATAGAAAAGAAGACGAACCAACCAGTAAATTGCTTACCTTGAGCAGTCACTGTGATTATGCCTCTCCCACCGCCAGAATCTTCCCTCTCACTTAGACAGAATGTAATCTCCACCGCTCTAAGAACAGAATTTAGCAAATGCATATGAGTGCTGCATATTGAAAACATAGAGACTCAATATATATTAGAGTTTATATTCTACACTTATTTCCTTTACAATTACTTAAAAACTTCTATATATTATAATATATTTCACTAATTATATTATGAGACATGTAACATGTATCAGACCTAACTCATATTCTTACACTTGTCAAAACTAACATATATTTTTTTAATTTTCAAATTTTATAAAATATAAATTTAAAAATTTAAATATGAAAAATAGAAAACTAATAAGTAAAGTATCAAGAAAGAAAACATCATTAAGAAAGTAAACTATTTGAAAGAAAGAACTAACTATAAGATATATCTTATTATATAAATTAAAATGAATTTTACATATATGCCACTCATAACACTATAAGAAAACATTATTAAAAGTGACCGGATGGCCTCACGGATTTCCTGACGGATATTTTCGTCAGGATTTCGTGACAAAATCTGTCAGGAAATTGACCTGACAATATATCAGTTAATGTGACCGTTGCCAACGGTTATATTCGTAAATTTTGTAACAAATTATTCACACATTCACAACCTATATCTTACAAAAATTGTTTAATCCTCCTTATTTTCGATCATGGATGGATCGGGAAAAAAATAGATCTAGATACGAACCTTTTGAACGACGAGTATGCGCGCGGTGTTATAGAATTCATGGAATTAGCATGTCGATAACATCGGGCACAACGCAGTCGTAAGTTACTATGTCCATGCTCTTAAATTTGGATTATTTTCAATTTATAATTCTTATTATAAATTTTAATTATTATTACTATAATTATTATATAACATTTTCATAATTGAAATAATAAATTTCAGATCGTACGCTACATTCCAGGTGACTGATATTGGCCAGTCGTTGGGACCTTCGGACAGGTGCCCGACTGGTACTCGGGTGCCTGAGACGCAGGCACCTGAAGCAGATCCGCGTCCTGTGGAGCGGATGTCTACAGAGGACCTCCTTGTCCAGTCGGGACGAGAGATATTGTTGTGATTGCACTCGTCGGGACGTGATGGGACGACGTGGTTCATGTAGTCGGATAATGGGTTCACGAAGTGCATCAAACAACTGATGCAAGGACTTCTCAGAGTCGCTTATCGGACGTTCAAAGATATGCCACCCGCATACCAGAAGTACTGGTTTTATTGTTTTGCGGTAAGACATATATTGTTTAACAAACTTAAAGTATAAATAATTACTAACATAAACCCTTTCACCTTTATAGCAAGAGTTCAACTGGAAACCTCATATGACCAGAGAGGTCAGGAGAGAGTTTTTTGTACGAGAGGGGAAGACGTACACTCAGCACATGTACGCTTGGAAGACGAGTTGGTACACAGACGGGAAAAAACATGTTCATGATGCCTGATGAAGTCTTCCAAGGCTTCCTCTACTATTGGGAAGAAGAGAAGACCAAAAACAAGTCGATGACGAGCAAGAACAACCGGATGAGTACCCAAGACGGCAAGGGTATAGCGACTACGAACACCGGTTCGAAGAGTGAGGTCACTCGAGCCGATGAGATCGTAAGTCAATATTTTAAATATGCCAAACTTTATATATTGTATATTAAATTCTAATTTGATTCTTAATTTTAAATTAGGAGCGTGAGACTGGACACCGACTAGGCCTGGTCGAGCTTATGGAGGACATGCACATGAACAAGACGACGGGTGAGATACAAGATCCGGTTTTTGCGAGGTGGTCCAGATGACACGATGACAGATCCAGGAGCGGGCATCTTAGGAGTCCATTGGGCCTGACGCACTCCCGCTGGATACCCAGAATGAGATTTCATATCACGTATGTTATATGTTAATTTCATTTTAAATTATAATTTAACATATTGGTTTAGGTTTGTTTTAACATAATGTTTTGTTTTCTGTTTCTTGCAGGTTACGAAGAAACAGAAGGGGCGCATGTTAGGGCTCGGGAATATGGCCTTTTTACTATTTCCCGGGATCCTCTCGATCGAGGAGATGTTTTTAGGAGGATGAGATGTGGCCGAAGGATGTACAAATGAAGACGATACAGCTTGAGATGATTCAGATGCGGGCCGCGCAACGGGATCACGAAGATCGCCTCGCCGCCCAACTCAAAGAGCAACAAGAGGAGATGAACCGTCAGATGGAAGAGAGAATCAAGGCGACTATGGATTTGTACATGGCGCAAATGGCGTATCGATAGCCGTCGTCATGACCACCTCAGTTGTCTAGTTTATGTTGTTTATGAGATATTTGTCGTATTTTGGGTTTTTGTAAATATTTTTCAGATTTTAGTTTTATGAATATTTTTAGAATTTTATTTATATTTTAGTTATTAAATATAATTTGAATTATTAATTATTAATTACTAAATTAATATTATTAATCAAATAAAACAATTAATAATTGAAATTATAATTTATTTTAAAATATATAATCCGTCAGGAAATATCCTACCAGAATATCCATAGAAAAATCCATCAGGTTTTCCTGACGAATTTCGTGACAAATATATCCTTACAGATTCCTGACGGTTTATTCGTCACGAATCCGTTAGAAATTATCCCTCACGAATCCGTCCTGACGGATATTAAATTACTGACTATCTAATTTTGACAGATCAAATCTGTCACGATTCCGTAAGTATTGTCCAATCGTGACGGATTTGTTCGTCATGTTTTGACTGTTTTCTTGTATAAGATTGTGACATGATATGAATTAGATTTAACTTAGAGAATGAGAAGATAAGTATTAATCAACTTTTTAAAATTTGGCTATTTTTCATTTTTTGTATCATAAAATGGAGTTTAGTATGTTAATATAAAATTATATGAAAATACTAGTATTAAAATAATTAAGAAGGTAAATATTACGAATTAACAATTTTAAAAAGTTTTCATAATATATTTATAAATTAGTAACATAACAAGTATCCAAATTAAATTAAAAACATAACAGATCATTAACTATATATGGTAAAAATATCATTTCAGAAATGGTTACCAAAGTACCCTATGCTCCAAATAATGAACATAAAGTTACCTATTTAGCAATTTGTTTCTATTATATTAATATATATGCGTATTCGCTTGACTCTTTAAGTATGTATATATAAAGTTCCAACTTATATTCGCTTGACTCTTTTCCTTTAGAAGAGAGAGAACCTAGGGTTTCTTTTTCGTTTAATTTCCTAATCGAATTTTGTTTAGTTTTCTCTTACAGTTTCCAATAAAACCTTAGAAGAAATGGGAAGGGGAAGAGTACAGTTACAGCGGATCGAGAACAAGATAAGGAGACAAGTGACATTTTCAAAGCGAAGGGCTGGTTTAGTCAAGAAAGCCCAAGAGATCTCACTCTTATGTGATGCTGATCTTGCTATGATTATCTTCTCCTCCAAAGGCAAGCTCTTTGAGTACTCTGCTGGTTCCAGGTTCGATTTTCTAATTTATACGCTATTAACTAATTTGCTTCCGATCTTACTTTTTATCCTTCATACATATATATACTTTTCTTCAAAAAAAAAAAAAAAAAAAAAAAAAATCGTATAAATATACCCTTGTCTATAATATAGACATTTTAGCTTCATAGATTGGGGGAAGTGGTAGGTGCAACATAGCTACTTATGTGAATCTTTAAAGTTATTTGATTAAATCTACAAATTGATATATAGCAAATCTATTGTGTTTAAAGACTTTTTTTTCTCACTGTGTGAAAGACTAAATACACTTGCGTTTCTTGCACCTCTATGTTCAGATGAACATCAAAAGAAATAATTTATTATATATATATATATAGATCACCAACCATAATTCTAAGAAACAACAGTTTCTTTCATTAGATGAATTATCCAGAAACATATATATGGTGGACGAAGGTGCTAGTGTTTATTATGTGTGGTGTTTTATTAATTTAATTTAATTTTTTTTTTTTGTGGGTTTTATTCTTCAACCTCATACATATATATGGAGAAAGGTAACTAAAATTAAGAAGAAATTATCTACCCATAATTTTTTTTATTTACAGCTGAAAGGATTTAGATCAGTGAGTAGATCTAGTATTATAGGTAGGTTACTTTGGTTATCAATCATGTTAGATTGAAGTTCGTTTTACTTATTTAAAAATCCGACTGCCCATGTTATAGAAGTACCAGAACAAATATAATGAAAATTAAAATTTCCAAAACAGATATAATATATTTGGCAATTATGCACGAACATATATCACTATCAATATTCCAATATAGATCTGGCGATCATATATATATATATATATATATATATATATATATAATATAGATAATTACAAACTGGTACACCTTATAATCAATCTTGTTGAAAGAGAATAGTTAAAAGTATGTAGAAATACATTATTGTAACACTTTTATGGGAGAATTTCAAAAATACCACAAAAAAACGAAATATTTTTCAAAAATATCACACATTCTCAAAAGTTCTAAAAATATCACAAAATTTGAAATAGGTTTAAGACTCTAAATTTAAATACAAAAATCTCATGACCAAACTCTACCCCCTTCAAAACTAAACCCTAAACTTTACTTAGTGAACCCAAACCCAAAATTTTAAATTGTAAACCCTTAAAATGCAGTTTTTATGTTTGTGATATTTTTGGAATAATTGAGAGTGTGGTATTTTTGGAACTTTTGGGAGTGTGTGGTATTTTTGAAATTTAGATTTCTTTTGATGGTATTTGAAGGAATTCTTCTTCTAAATTATTATGTGTGCTTTCAAAACTCAATTGACAATAAGTATATTGGTTTATGTTCTTCAAATATTAGTGTATTATGTCCCTTTACATCTGTGATGTAGGATAAGATATATCTCCAATACGTTTACTCGAAAAAATTAGTATTAATTTCGAGATGATTTGTGAAAATTTGGTGAAAGTAATTTCAAATATCGGATAGTCTATTATACATTGTTAGAAATATGAATTTCTTAAGATTATGAATTTCTAACTTAAAAAATATCAAATTAACACATAATTTCTTATATAATAATGATATATATATATATATATATATACACGTTCCCATGAACTTAAATACACTAAAAAGAAACACTCTCGAAACTAGAAAATGCTAAGGGTAAATTTATAGGTCGCGGGATGGATTGACGATTAAATAGGGAAATAATTTGGTGGTAATTATCATCTTTCTGGGGATAGATTTTGACATTTGTATTGAACTTACTAAATACAGAAACCAAACATACCATAAATATGAAGAAAGAGAGAGAGAGAGAGCTTCCAATCATGATTGTAATAGTAGTAAAAGTGAAGGTAAGACTTTACATGAAAGTAATTTAATTTACATTATTTATTCCTTTAACAAAAGACATGGGGGCATGTGATAAAAACTAAAAGATACAGAGTAAAATGTCGTTAGAAGCAATCCTTTGTCATGGAGCATTGCGCCTTCTTTTGTGTGTTTGTTGGTCGAACCTAGGACTAACCTTAATCTTCACCCAATATGCACACCCACTATGTTACATTTATATATTGACCTCAAGTAGGTTATGTCCAAAATTGAGATTGCTTGAAAAAAAGTTTTTTCATCCATTGATTATTATTAATACTTATTATTATTATTATTATTATTATTATTATTATTATTATTATTATCATTTTTTGTAATATAATATTTTATTTCCTACAAAAAAAACTAGCTACAAATGTGTAAGCTAAATGTTTCTAAAACTAGCGAATAAAGAATGCATAACTACATCAAATCATTCTAAATCTAAACCATGCTCGAAGAAGGTCTTCATGGAGTAACATATGACTATTACACAATGAGGCAATCTTTGTCTTTATCGAGGTCGACTCGATGAGTTTGATGATAGATGAGGATGATAAGGGATCATGACCATGCTTGTGGTTGATCCTTGCAATCCAAAGGCGGTTAAGGATACTTTCGAAAACCAACTTGAGTAGTAGTGTTGTTGGCTGTGTTGATATCCAGGCAATGCGCAAAATTGGCAAATCCCATGAGGTAGTATAGGTACTCGTCAGAATATTGTCAGCCAAAGAACACAAAATGTCAGTTGAGTATGGACATTCAAAAAATAGATGGTTTAGCGATTCAACTGACCTTGACAGAAAGGACATCATATATGGAGAGAGTTATTCCAAAATGACATATAGTCGCCTATAGACAATTTATTACATAAAGCCAGCCAAATTACAAAAGCATGCTTGGGAGTGGCATGAGTAACTCAATAAAGGGAAGACAGTGGGCAAATCGCTTTGGACTCACGCAATTGATCCATGATTTTGGAAAAGAAGAATTGCGAGATCAAAGCTCCATTATCTAGATGCTATTCATAACAATCGGGATGAGCAGATGGTGAAGGGACTGAGATCTCTCGTAAAGCATTGACTAAGAAAATCAATGGTGGATACCTTTGGGGTCGAAACTGCCATGATGAAGAGCTGGTTGATACAACAGTGGCTGCCGATGGAATAGTGCATATATAAAATATTAAGAAAATATAGATCAAAGTTTTCGATCCTACCAAATATTATATATATGAATAGGGGTATCCAATATGGTAATTGGTCGGTTTCGGTTAGGTTTTTTTATCATGAAGAAGGGATTATTTTTTGTTTGTTTGTAGACAAATGGAAGGTCCTACTATGCCATGCCCATCTCGTGAATGGGTATGGTACAGTAGAGGCTCTTAAGAGCTCAGTGGAAAGGTGGCTCAAATGTATGTTGATTCATGTGAAATGCATATTTTTGGCAATCCGCAATCATAGTTAACCAGTATTGATGCGCCATCACCAAACGAAACTACTGTGGATGAAGCCGACGGAATATCTCATCCATCGCTTCCTGCATCTTTGCCAGCCGCTTGTGATTCTCTTGATGCACTGTCACCAAATCGTCGACCGTCTTCTTCAGGATCTCTACTACATCGTCTTCCCTCCTTATCTCCTTATCCCTAATAGGATCCCTCGCTGCTCGAGATCCTGGTAAGAAATACTGGGCCATGTTCCCTAACCCAAACACGCGCCCCTTCAACTTCTTCGTCGTCTGAAAAAACCAAAATAAAAGCGTTAGAAATACATATAATGAAACATTATAAAATAAACTTATAAAAAAACTTACCTCGGTAACGATCTCATACTGCGTTTCGAGTGGGATATCCTCACCATCTGATGTCTGCTGAGTTGTCCTCATCTCCTCCATAATCTTCTTAGACGTCTCAACCACCTCCTTAGCAATGAGATCTTGAAGTTGTCCCGTCTTCTTGTTGGTGTGATCGTCCTCCATAAGCTCAATTGGGTTGGCCACTGCCAATTCTTATGAAAATGTTTAAATGTTAAAAGTTTTAGTTAGATCTAGATTTGATTAAAATATACTAATTGAATGCGTATTCATACCAGCTCCTGATCCCTAGTGACCGTACTCTTAGCACCCAAGTTTGTAGTCGAGATGTCTCTACTATCGCGGGTGTTATACTAGTTCTTCTTGTTTGTCGATGTTTATTGTTCAGTCTTGAGTTCATCCCAATACTAAACGAGGTTTAGGAAGATAACCTTAGGCACCTCCTTAGCCTTCTTATCGCATTTCTTACAAGTCGTCTTCCATGTGTGGAAGTGGTTACTGTAAACTCGTCTTGCCTTCCTCCTAAACTTTGTCCAGACCAAACCAGTGATAAATGGACGCTACTTGAATTCTTGTTATATGATTTACAAATTAAACTTTAGCTAGACATAATTTGATTTAGTGGTTAATTTTAAATATTTAAAAAATTTCTTACCGCAAAGGGTCGCAACCACAAACTCTTAATCATCTTCTGGCATATCAATAAACTTCGGATACGCCTTCTTCAGGAGATTTTTCTCATTCTCATGATGCACTTACTCATCCCTTTGTCCGAAGGGCCAAACCACGTCGCCCCGTCTTGTTGTAGCAGATCCAGAAGTGGCAACCCCTCCCGTCAAGGTTACACTAACAACATCTCCAGCAACAAATGCACTGGAGGAACCAGAAACTGAGGAACCAGAAACGTAAAATATTGTCTACCATGCTTTCCAAAAGGGTTGAATCCATCTGTACTAATATGAGATAAACGGTTTGTTTCTCATACACAAAATCTGGATGGGTAAAATGAAAATAACGTCAAGATTCTGCATCAGAAGGATGTGTAATCTCTCCATCAAATCTATGCTCTGCATGCCATATCATTCTCGTAATTGTTCTCTCAGATAGATACAACCTCTTCAACATATCTGTTAGTGGCAAATACCAATTTTTCTTGTAAGGTAATGAAACTCTACCGCTTATATCTTTATACATTGGCTTGCGACAATATTGACAATTTTCCGAGTTTCATCGCATCTCCAATAGATCATACAATTTTCGATGTACACGTCTATAACTTGATATGACAATTCAAGCCTCGAGACAAGTTTTTCTATCTCATAGTATGAACCTGAAGCAGTGTTATCCCTGGAAAGATATCCCTCACAAAATTGGCTATTGCGTCAACACAATCCTCAGAAAAATTATAGTCTGTCTTTATCCCCATCGTTCTACATGCATATGATAAAGGCGAATGACCATCTCTACATCCTCTATATAATGGCTGATTTGATGCGTCTAACATAAAAAAAACTCTTGTGCTTCTAAATTAGTTTCTTCATTAGACCTTTCTTCACCAACTTGCACCGACTCTATATTTCCTCTATATACGTCATTAACCATTTGAATCATACTAGCCCCAAAATCTAATTCCGTTCTAGGTTTTTTTTTCATATGGGCCAATGGTTCGCTAGCACTACTACTACCAACAACATAAGATTTTTCTCCATATAAATACCAAATCTTATAGCCCAACACAAAACCATTTCAATACAAGTGATTATATACCATATATATATCATGATATTACGAGAATTCCTACATAAAGAACATGAACATGTTAACTTATGACTGATTTGTGCCCGAGTTTGACGGCATGCTAACTCCATAAACTTGCAAACACCAAGTGCATATTCATCGTTCAAAAGTTTTATGTCTTTATTCATCCTTTCACCATCTATCCATGATCGAAAATAGGTAGTACTCATTTTTAAGTATGTTTGTAACTTGTGAAATGGAGATAGAATGTTATGGTTTTTATAGAAACATCAATGTGAGATTACTGACTGATATATCTGTCAATAATTATGAATATATCCATTGCCAACGGCTACTTTGCAATGGTTACTTAACTGACGGATCCACTGATGGCGTATTGACGGATATGTCCGTCAAAAAATTCCCGTCACATATGCCATTAGTAATTACTGACGTAACAAAATCCATCAATAATTACTTACTGTATTTTTGACGGACGTATGCCATCAAAACTCCGTCAGTAATTATTGACGGAATTTGATCCGTCAACAAATCCATCTGCTTGTTTTCTTGTAGTGATTATTGATTCATCATTTCATCTAATTTAAGTTAAATCTAAATTTGTGAGTTTGCTCTCAAAAAAATGTTCTATTATTTATCTTAGGGTTTCTGATATTGCCTTCAAATTGACTAATATTGCTTTCAAAGTAGTTTTCAAGCCTCGTAACCAAAGTTAAATACTCTTGTAGGTCTCATAACTCATTTATGTAAACCAAAACAAACTAGGTAAATTTTCATTATTCTCTATGAAAGTATAGGCAGTTTTTTTAGTCGACGAGAGTTTAATAGATTTCAAGTCGGTAGAAACTTTTTCTAACTAGTCTTTGGTATGTCTTTATTATAATATGGCATATATATGACACAGTATTACCGCGTCAGTTATATTGGGCATAATCTCATAATTAGTTTGTTGCGTTTGGATTAGATTTCAAGTGTTCGGGAACCTGTCCCCGAAGTATATTACAAACTAGTTTAGAAGAAAAAAACTATTTTAGTTTTTTCTAATGGAATTTGGGAATTATTGTTTTTATCACATCTATAAATAAATAAAAACTCGAAAACAAGGGTATTTGCTTCAATTTTTTTATAACCTTTTTTAATCAATTATTCTGTTGCGTTATTCACGAAACCCCAGAGTGGACTTTAGATGAATTGATCTTTAGTAAATGTGATCCAAATTTAATCGGGCTTTGACATATATGCTAATTCTGATATTAACAAAGTTCAATATATGATGTTTAGCATGGAGAGAATTTTTGATCGATATGAGAGATGTTCGTATGCTGGTCAAGATGTTTCTACACCAAGTTTGAATTCACAGGTTCTTAAAGCACGTCAATAAATCTATTACATATTAAATCGTTGTCTATGTTACCTCTTTCTTCATTTTCTAGGGAGAGAAGTGTTCAACGGATTGTTCAAAGCTCTCCAGAATGATAGAAGTCATGCAAAGAAGCGTAAGGTTGGAAGCTTGTTACTGCCTTATCATATACAGATATATAAATACATATAAATTATTTACATTATAAATTATATTCTTATAGTATAGGCAATTGCAGTATCCGAACCAAGCCCAAATCAAAATTATAAGAGTAATTCTATAAAATACTACAAAAACAATTTTATGTACCATTAATATCACACACTCCTGATTATCCCAAGATTACCTTAAAAAAAATTTTCTTCCAAAAATACTACATACATAAAAGTAAAATTTTAAGAGTTTATAATTTAAATATTTGGGTTAGGCTTCACTAAATAAAGTTTAGGGTTTAGTTTTGAAAGTGATAGAGTTTATTTTAGTTGTTTAAAATTTAAATTTAAAATTTTAAACCATTTTGGAACAAAAACACAATTGTGATATTTTTAGAACAAATTAAGAGTCTATGATATTTCAAGAAAATACATATTTTTCTGATATTTTTGAGACTCAAATATTAAATTTTGAGAAAACTTTACACATGAAATACGTTTAATAAAAAATTCGCACATAAGTTAGTTTTAGATATCCTTAAATGTAGTTTTAACTATGCTTTAAGCGCTATTTAGATTCGGACCGGCACTGATAACCTTCATTGAACTAATTTATCTTTGTTTCATATATTACATTTTCTGTATAATAAGTCACTTAAACGGAGAAAACGTGGAAACTCTTAGTATTAAAGAGCTTCATGATCTGGAGATGCAACTTGAGACTGCCCTAAAGAGAACTCGCTCTCGAAAGGTTATTTATCTATTATCCATTGAAAACATCAAATATTTTCTCATTTAATACATGCATCTATCGATCATTTGTACACAAATGGACATATGCCTAATTAATATCGGCTGGTGTGTGTAGACAATATACAGATTTATATAAACACTACATACATCTAATTTATTTGTGGTTTGGGTGCACAGAACCAGCTCATGGTCGAATCCATAGCACTGCTTCATAAAAAGGTAATATACTGATTTACAGAAAAGTTGTCATTTGTTATGTTTTGTACCTTACAAAACATTTAGGCACCTGCTTGTGGTTTTCCGCTAGTCCTAGTTTTCGAGAATAAATGCAGATTCTCTAGATCAAGAATAAATGTGCAACTTTTCTTTTGCTGGCGCAGGAGAAGGAACTAAAAGAAATGAAGAAACAACTAACAAAGAAGGTGAAAAGGATTTCGTAATCATCTTTGAACAGTATATCTGTTAGGGATGTAATATCTCACATCCAAACTTAGAAGAACATAAACTAATATATAAGGATGGATCAATCTACTCATTTCCAATTGAAAGCACATAATCTTAACATGGTATAAGAGTCCGGTTCTATCCACGGCCTGACCCGAAGTTGATCCTGCCATTCTTTCTCAAATAACCCGAGATTAATTGATAATATGACCCATTACCTCGACTCAAGGGGACATAGACTAATATATAAAAGATATGAGTCAATACACTCATTGTCAATTGGTTTTGAATTGAAAAACCTATAATCCTAACAATATCTTAACTACAACTATTGGATTTGGCAGGCTGATCAAAGAGAAGACGTTGAGCCAATAGACCTTAACCAAGGCTTAGCATCCCTGGCAACGCCGCCATATGATCCAAGGTTCTCTATAATCATTTCACTTGGGTACGCATATACAAACTAAAATGTCACGGTATTTATATTTGTTAGTAATGTATTGCATTACAATTTCTACAAAATAATTTTTTTCCTTATATAAATTATATTGACAGAACTAAAATATTCCATATAGAGACACATCGGAAAGAAATGGACTGGGAGAAGTAGATACTAGAACCCTCATTCAGCCGGCGAATACAAAGTTACCACATTGGATGTCCCGGCTCACCGAAGAATAGAGGTCCCAAGGCCGTCTTGGTTTGTTAAATTTCCGTACTTATATATGGTAGTTGAAGTAACTTAATATTTAAGATGGCTTGAAAACAATTGTATGTCTAATGTGGTTGTGTGTGTCATTTTGTGAAACATCTATTGTGGTGTATATATCGTGACAAATAATAGAGAAAAACTTTAATTTATATTTTATGTGTTGGATTGATTTTTTTTCAACTGCAAAGCATTAAATTATTGAAACCTAATCTATAAGATCATACAACCGATCCCACCATAAAGAAGTTACTAACTGGTAAGGGGTAATCCACTTAAGCCTACGAAACCTAAACTAATATAATTTGATATTCCAATTACAGAGGAAATCACATCCCCTAAAAGAATTACATCTTCTAGACCATAAGCGGATAAACCTTGTGACTCCTGACTAATTCACTACAAGAAATTTGTCTTTTTTAGCGATCGAAAACGCTATTGTAGGATAGCATAGCGGTTAATTAAACGCTTTGACAGCGCCCGTCATTATAGGTTGGACACTTTTAGATAGCAGATTTAATGTATGCTATAATTATCGAAGTTATGATAGCGTTGTTGAAGATGCAATTGTTTATTTTTATAATAGCGTTGTATATATGTTATTAAAGATTTTTAATAATAGTTGTAGTTTTCTTATATTCAATAGTGTTATATATTTGTATTATAATTGGATTGCATCTATAGCAGCTTGTTTTACAAATATAGCAAACTATTTGTGCTATTATTATGTTGTAATTACCCGACAATTAATATTAATATTATTATAATTAATTATACAACTGAATGTAATTATAATATATTTCTGAATTGTTTGCCAAATAAAAATAAGATAAAAATAAATTAATTTTATTATATCCATAAAACATTTCCATGTTTACAATAGAGTAGCATTTCCATAATGTAAGGAATCAACTAATAAAAACCATAAAACTTATCAAACATCACCAAGACTATTTCAATCTACTACCAATAATCCTTCACAATCATTCCTAACATATATACTACCATCATCAGCATCTTCACTTTCTCCATCATCTACTTCTTGTATAGGCGATGGTGCCCCAACTAAATCCTCCTCTGTTTCTAACTCATGATAGCCTCTAGGTGGTACTCTCATTACAACATACCAATTTGAAGAATCATCTTCCCTAGAGTAGAAAACATGTTTTGCTTGAGTAGGTAAAATGAATGGATCTTTCAAATATGTTGCTTGGCTCATATGGAGGTTCACAAGAGTGAAACTATCTTCTTCCTTCACACAATTACCTTTGTTTGCCCAATTGCATCTAAAAAATGGTACTTTGAACATGTGGTAGTCCAGAAGTAAAATCTCCTTTATAAATCCATAATATGTAAGCATATCAGCTACTTTTCTTGTATCTCGTGCACTCGATCGGCACATACTAAACGCTTCATAAGTTACTCCACTGTTTTGAGTCTTCCGCTTAACCTCATCCGTATGAAATCTATGGCCATTACTGAAGAATCCTCTATGTGCCAAAGCAACATTTCTTGGTCCAAATGCCAGCGACCTTATCTCCTTAGAATAACTTTGTGTTGCGTCTGAATGAATCTGAATCAGAGAAAACTTCAAACTTAGATATACCAAGAAGTAACCAGTGACACGTTTCAATAATTGGCAAAGAATACTCTAAATCAGAACAAAAAATATCTGTCTTTTTCAACAACAACAAAAAAAACACTTGACCTGAAGCAATTTCAAATTCACAAATAATGTTCCAATCAAATAAATGAAGAAGCAACCAGTGACACATTTCAATACTTGGCAATCAAGACAACAAGTTAGATAAACCAAGACGTAACCAGTGACACATTTCAATACTTGGCAATGAAGACAATAACTCAAAACAATCATATAAAAAAAAACCTGGCCTGAAGCAATTCCTAATTTGCAATTCATGTTCCAATAAAATAACTAATGAACATAAACTCTAATTAAGATGTAACCTTCGTTTTTATCCATTGTGCAAAAAACTCAGTAGGATTCTTCCACAAAAACGTTTCATTTCTAGCACATCTATCATCACTAGCTTGTAATTTTTCCAAATGCATCCTAATTTGACAAAAAAACAGTGTGCTATATAAATTTGTAATTGACATCCTTTTTAACAGAATGGGTAACCTCTTACTGCACGTGAGGATCCATAGAAGCTATGTTCATTAGCACATAGCGATGTGCAAGGTCTCTATCTTTGTCAGAAAGGGTGACATGTACACCCTTTTGTAGTAGTCTACCTTCAACCACCATTCCAACATCCTCAATGTCTTCGTTCCGATTAACTGCTCCTTGAACTAGTACTGAATTTTGCAAGAACTCTAAAAAAATGCAATGCATTCTCCAGTTAAATACCCCTCAGCCATACATCCTTCCGGCCTTACATGATTCTTTATGTAAGCCTTTAGTGTTTTCATGTACCTAGAACTCAGTCAAAATATATGAATGGTAGTCAAACATCATTACCAAAGATAAATTAAAGATAATGAGTACATCAAACCTTTCGAAAGGATAAATCCATCGAAAGTATATTGGTCCTCCTAGGCGTGCATCTTTAGATAGATGTATTGGAAGGTGGAACATTATATCAAAAAGGGATGGAGGGACCGCTCTAGTTGACATATTGTTTTCACAAACTTAGTTTCCATTGATATAAGTTTTTCCGGGTCAATGATACGTTGACACAATATGTTGAAGTAATTGCATAATCTGTTTATGGCAGTCCTAGGTAATCTATGTAACAAACCTCTTTTGGCAGCTAGTAACAGATTCTGTATTAGCACATGATGATCATGAGACTTCAAACTACCTATATTTGGAGGGTTAATATAAACATTATTTTCAATATTACCACAATAACCATCAGGACCTCTGAACTGTCAAAAGTATATGAGATGAATTTGAGAAATATTAGTTATAGGTTCAAAGGGTTTATATCATTTCAGGGTCTAGTGTTAAGGTTTACGATTTTCAAATTAGACAACTCAAATGTGAAAACTAAATAACTTAATAAAATGTCAATTGTTGAATGTATATTTAAATGGATAGAAAGTATATGAGATGAATTTGAGAAATATTAGTTATAGGTTCAAAGGGTTTATATCAGTTTAGGGTATAGTGTTAAGGTATATGATTTTAAAATTAAACACCTTAGATGTGAAAACTAAACAATTTAATACAATGTCAAAAAGTTGTTGCATGTATATTTAAATGGATATAAAGTATATAAGATGAATTTGAGTAATATTAGTTATAGGTTCAAAAGGGTTTATATTAGTTTAGGGTCTAGGGTTAAGGTTTACAATTTTGAAACTAAACAACTCAAATGTGAATACTAAACAAATTAATAAACTAAAAAGCAACAAAAGAATAAAACAAAAACCCTAGCCGCACGAGATAAGCTCCCAAGCACGAGTTCCAAGGTTTCACCAAAGATGTTGTTCTTCGATGCCAACGGCGGAGTTTCCCGACGACGTCACCTCCTCTACACTACTGCTTGCTTTTCTTCATCACGGATTTTCGTCTCCCTTTCCTCTCCAAAACTTGTCTCCGCTCCCTTGTGTCGTCTCTGTCCTTACTCCGAGTAGCCTCTCTCTGTCCCGTTCACTCTCCGGATCCTCTTCTGCCACGTTTACCGATGAAATCTGGTTTGTCTCCTCGGTCATGTCTCAGATCTGGTTCAAAGGTTCTGTTCTGTATGAGGATGTTCCTTTTAGGCGGTCTTTTGCTCAGATCGAAGTCCACTTAGTCGATTTCAACTGCTGCCTACCTCTTGAAGCTTCTGATGAGTCCTCTAGTGGTCTATCTCTTGCTACTTGGCGAGTTGGTAAGGTTAACTGTTGTGATTTGGCTCAAGTTTGTTTTCCAGGCACTTCTCTTAGAGGTTTGGGGAGTCTTTCATCTAGGTATGAGTTATGGAAAATTTCATGGTTTTATCTTGGTAGGTTATTGAGGATTCAACCTATCTTCTCATATGTTACTGCTTTATGCAGTTCTCTTACTGTTTTATGCAGTTCTTTTAGTGGTTTATCATCTAATGGTGTGTGCAATTTATACTCTTGCTATGGAGGTTTCATAGACTCTTGTCATTTGGCTATCAAAGCGAGCAAGGTGTGTTCAACCAGGTTTGGTTGGCATGTTCTGTCTTTCTTACATAATGCTTGCTTGTATCTTCGTATATCTAGCAGTAATAAGATAGAAGTAACCATTTATATTGAGTGGATTTCTAAGTTTCTGGTTCAGCTTTTATATGTAGAAATTCCTTGGTCATCAGTTAGAGTTTATGGTGCATGTTCAGTTCTTTATATGATATTAGATGAAAATCGAATTGGTCACTTCTTATGTGCATCAATTTTACCTTGTATTGAGGTTTTTACTAGATATGTTCTAGTTAGTTCTAATGTAAAGGGTTCAATCTTCTATTACAGCTTCTTTGTCTACTATTTTGTAGATAAAATTTGGATTGTGCAACATATCAATGGATGTGCCTTTCCCTTTCTCAAGTCCGTGTTGATAGCTTGGAACTTTTGGAAGTGTAACTATCCAACAAAAAATTTTGTTGGTCTTTTGATGTCTGGTGCTGAAGGTATGTCGTTGTGTTCATCTCTCATCTTGGTGGACTCTATTTTTGCCTTCATGGAAACCATTGACAACGAGCTTCGAAGTATTTTCTACAATGTTTCGTTATGCTTGACTATCGTCTCTATCTCTTTTTGTATTGTTCCTATTGTATCTAGTAGGTTAATTAATGTTTCAGTTAGTATTATGCTGATTATTTGTAATCATTTGCTCCTTTTATGGAGTGTAAAACTCTAGTTTTATGAAATTTTTAGTTTGACAAAAAAAAAACAACTTAATAAACTGTCAAAAGTTGTTGCATGTATATTTAAATGGATATAGATTATATGAGATGAATTTGAGTAATATTAGTTATAGGTTCAAAGGGTTTATATTAGTTTAGGGTCTAGAGTTAAGGTTTACGATTTTGAAACTAAACAACTCAAATGTGAATACTGAACAACTTAATAAACTGTCAAAAGTTGTTGCATGTATATTTAAATGGAAGTAGATTATATTAGATGAATTTGAGTAATATCAGTTATTGTTTTAAAGGGTTTATATCAGTTTAGGGTCTAGGGTTAAGGTTTACAATTTTCAAACTAAACAACTTAAATGTGAAAACTAAACAACTCAAATGTGAAAACTGAACAACTTAATAAACTGTCAAAAGTTGTCGAAACTTTTATTTTGTAGGGTTTAGGTTTTATAGTATATTTAAGCATTTAGGGTTTTAGGTTATCGGTTTAGGATATCATATTATTGTAAATGTTGGTTTCATAAAAAAAAAAAAACAAAAAAAAAATGTTATCTCCAGGTTTACTAGAAAGGGTGACATGTACACCCTTATGTATCGGATTGTACGTACCATCATCAATACATTTGTACAAACATTAGTAGCATTAATACAACAAATTTGTCGCATTGGTACACCAAATTTGTTATTATTTCCGTTTATAAAATGAAACACAAACCATGCGTGTTTTAAATGAAATTATTTTAGTTCATTTTATTAAATTAAACACAAACCACGCGTCTCTTAAATGATTTTTTTTAGTTGTCTGATTAATATATTAAATATATTTCTATCAATTTTCCGCATAGGTAATGATTACATGCAATGCATAGCAAATTGATTTCATATCATACACATAAACATATTTCTGTCAATAATTAAATATATAAAATAAATAATGTGTTATCATGTTTTTTATACTTTTGTATATTTATTTTAACTACAATTTTTGTACCTCAAATAATTTATTTTTCTAATTTTTGTTTTTTTGTTTCATATTACTTTATTTTTTTACTTTCTAAGTTATTATTTTTCTCTTTCCAAAAATACTCAATCACACCTTTTTGGTTTAAAATTCTTTTTTCTAAAATTAATTAATAGTATGAATTAAAAAGTTAAATTTATAGCATCGAAATTTGAAAAATATAGATAAAGTTATGGTTTTTCCATAAATAGTTGCTCACCACAAACGAAACGTTTATTCTTTTTCCAAAATTATAATTTCTTTTTTTATCTAAATAATTTTTTGTCTTTTACTAAAATGCTTTAATTGTTCAGATTTATTTTTTCTATAAATTATCGTTTGTCCATACTAAAATTTATCTCTCTCTCTCTTCAAAAAATTGTAGCAAAATTATTCTCTCTGACCTAATGAGTTCATCGATTACTACTGCATAATCATGTATTTCTAAGAAATCTACATCTCCTGAAACCGATCAGGTTAAGAGAGTGATTCTAATTCTTGTGGAACTACATGTATATTTATCCTATTCGAGATTAAATATTTTAATATTTTAACATATAATATACATTTTTAATTCATTTTAAAATATTTATTACAAACGTAAACCAGGGAATCCAATATAATTTTAATATCAATGTTCATACAAGATTCAAGAAACATAAAATATGAATTAGTAATCCACTGCAAGAAGGGGTCATCTTTACTCCTTAACATGTCCTTGACCAAATGAGTTCATTGAAGGCACATGACTTGATCCATGGTTCCTGATTAATGAATGTTAAAGGGACAAACGAATTTGAATGCATTGTGGAAATTGGAATTGGTCTGTGATGAACTTTGATGAGTATGGCTAAAGTCTTTAAGTATGATGAACTTAGGATTGCATTCTAGAACTAGTGACCAGGACATTAACATTACCTGTGTTTGCAGCATGCTTTGTTTATGAGTTCCCACTTTCAAACCTCACTCCCAAACTTCTGAATTACTTACTTGNGTTGATGACTCTGAATTTTCATGGATTTTACATATCAATTAGCATCAATTCTAAGGTCTAAAAGCGTGCATACATCACATTTATGGTTTATTTTAGTAAAAATATGATTTTTAGGACTTTTGCATTAGAATTTGCATATGCACGCATTTTGGAGATTT